>OZ038459.1:24881590-24924289 GCA_964036195.1 Sphaerolaimus hirsutus
CTTTAGAACTATATTACAAAGTCAAAGCGTTATTTGACCAATGTTCTATGAACATGAGGGAATGGCTGTCAAACTCCAGATCAGTCATGAATGAAATAGCAGAAAACGACAGGAGTCCAAAGGTGAATAAAATTGTTGCAGTAATGGGCATGAAATAAAATCACCAAACGGACATGCTGGCAATATCAACACCAAAATTGCAAATTGACAGCATCACAACACCAACCAGACGAAACTTGAATTAATTATTGGTGTCAGCATATGACCCAATTGGGTTCACAGCACCTGTTTCACTGACCCTGAAATCCCAGTTGTCAATGCTGCTCCAAGAGACAAAAACAACACAATGGGATGAGCCAATTGAAGATAAATACAGATTGGAAAAACAATGGAAAAATGCCAGAATACTGAAAATCGAGCCAGAAAATGGAAAAATGGCCTGGTAAAACGGAAACGGAAAGGTAAAAATTTTTCAGCCGGAAAACGGAAAAATGGGCCGGAAAAACGGAAACGGAAAGGTAAAAATTTTCAGCTGCCGGAAAACGGAAAGGTAAAAATTTTTCGGCTGCCGGAAAACGGAAAACGGAAAGGTTAAAAATTTTCGGCTGCCGGAAAACGGAAAACGGAAAGGTAAAAATTTTCCTGCGGAAAGGCGGAAACGGAAAACGGAAACGGAAATTTGACACCCTAGTCTGAATGGTACCAAATTTTGGGATGAAATTTGTAGCTACTGTGCCATTTGCATTTGCAAAAGTTCCAAAAGTTGCATTTGTGCATGCTACCATGTAGGGTTGGTGAGAAACTAGATTTTTAAAGCCAACCCATTTATTTACAAAAAAATTCTAATAAATCGCTCGAGTAAAATTGATTCCTACTTTTCCTCCAAATCACCACAATTTTCAGTTCAAACCCCCCCCCCCCCCCCAAACCCCCCCAGCCCCCCAAACCCACCACTCTGCATCATGGCGGGCACCCTGTGCAGCGCTGCGGGCAGCACGGTCTTGCCGCCCAGCGCGATGGCCACCCGGTCCAGGCAGCCTCCGCCTCGGCAGAGTTGTCGTCCTGGTCAGAGTCGTCGTCGGTGTTGTCGATCGTGTGCCAGTCCGCGTCGTCCTCCAGCTCCGACATCATCGACAGGCACTGCTCCACTAGGGAAGGGGGGGGGGTTGAGGGGGTTGAGTGGGGGTTTAAGGGGTGGGGATAGAGTTGAAACCGGGATCGGGATTGCAGGTGGAGGTGCGTTCTGTCTAGGGTTCAAACGGGATTGACTTTTCGGGATCGGGCGGGATCGGGATTCACTTTTTGAGATTTCGGGATCGGGATCGGGGTTTCGGGATCGGGATCGGGATTGGTTTTTGAGATTTCGGGATCGGGATCGGGATTGGCCGGGATTGCGGTCACGGGATCGGGATTGGGATAGGCATTTTTCCGGGATCGGGATTGGGTTCTAGGGATAGAGATTTCGGCCATTTTTCTGGCATTCACAGTTGTTCATAAAGGTCTCAAAACACTGTTGGATGCCAGAAAAGTGGCATAAAATTGACGCTGGGGGTTTGCATCCACTTTTTTGCATGCAAAAACGTCATTATTTCACTTTTTATAATTTCCACTAATTTTTCCGGGATCGGGATCCCGGACTTGGGAGTTTCTCGGGATCGGGATCGGAATTTGAAAATTTTCGGGATCGGGATCGGGATTGGTATTTTTGAGATTTCGGGATCGGGATCGGGATCGGGATTGGGGTTTCGGGATCGGGATCGGGACTGGTAAATCCCGGAATTTCACGGGATCCGGGATCGGGATCGGGATCCCGTTTGAACCCTAGTTTGAACCCTAACTCTACAGACACTAGCTTTGAACGCGTTCGAGTTTACAAGAATGAGTAATTTTTAATATCAATCAACAGTGGTTGGCAGACATCTCATTCCGGTGAAGTTAAATGCGTTCAGAGCTTATTTTTCATTTTCCAAAAAATATAAACACAACATAAAACCATCACACTATTGTCAACATCATATTTTCAATTACCCCCCCCCCCCACCCACCAATAGCCGGTATAAACTGGAGACCCCTTTTTCTCATCATAGCAGGGGCGCTCTCACACAAGCTAACTAGCACTTCGAGCGCACTAGTCCTATAAGAGGCATCTTTATCTTGGGTGCCCACAGCGGCCAGGCACAATGTGCAAATGTCGTTCAAATGGGGTCTCAGAACTTTTGGGACATTGGTGGCTAAATCGCCGACGCATTGCAAAGCCGCGTCGTCGTCGGCTTCCGTTTCGATTACGTTGTGGCAAATCTGCGTTTTTTTTGCGGTTTATGGTATTTTACAGGAAAATTAGGAAAATGTTAAGTGCCCGGTTTGATTTTCTTTTGCATTTTACGAGTTTGTGGTATTTGATTTACGACACACATCTGACAAATTTTGGCATTTTACAGTGAGGGACTGAACCCAGTCCATCATGTATTTATCGACATGTTCGTGTGAAGAGAAACATCATTGATTATTTTCAATAAAATGCCAACCCTACTCAACTGGTCATGTCATCTATGCTAAATAATTTTGATCAGCAATTTAGGTTTCTCAAGAACGCCACAACCAAAAATCAAAATTTCGTACCCCCCCAAAAAAAAAGCAAAAACAACAAAAAAGCAGGACCCCCAAACCTTCAAAACGAGTGGAATCGTATCGGCGAAGGCTTTGAGAACCTGCGCATCTTCATCATTATCGCACAAAAACGCAGTAAGTGCCCGCACTGCCAAAGATCGAATTTCGGCTGATGAATGAGTGAGACAGGAAGACAGCATTTGCTTGATGGCAGATATGTACTGCGATTGGTCGATGCCGAACACGTTCGGCACTGATCTGCGGGATTTTTTGGTGATTTTCTTTTTTCTTCATTTTTTTCAATTACATATCTACTTTGCTAGACACTAGGACAACAGTGTTCAAGCGATTAGGCGATTACGAAAACGTTTTTTTAAGTATTGTCTTTTTCAAAAAAAGGGTGTTTTAGAGGTCTAGTAGTGAGGTATCCCCAAACGCTCCAGCAAGCACATTTTTGGATACTGTTCTTTAACCCCCCCCCCCCAGGGGTCTCCAGGATTTTGGCCCTCGCGGGGGCTGGATAGATAACAAATCGCTCCTCCGGAGGGATGGATAGCTGAAAATTTTTCTGGTGGGGCTGGGGGGGCTGGCGGGGGCACAATATATAGGCTTTTTCAAGGTTAAGAAGGCAGAAAGGGGAAAAAATCGCTAATAATCAGTTAAAAGTAGCCAAAAGTAGGTATAAAATGGCTAAAAATAGGTATATATCCGGAAAGCACGATTTTGAAGGTGAAAAACTATAAAAAAGTGCGAAAATTAGTGATTTTGAGCGAAAATTGGGGCAAAATTTCTCAAAAACCACTCCAGATAGATAGATAGCTGAGCGATTTGGGGGTAGTAGCCAAAAATTTTGCCTCGGGATTAGGGTTCAAACGATATATCGTATCGAATATCGAATATCGACCATTTTTTATATTGAATATAGAATATCGATATCGAAAATTGTGAAAAAATATCGAATATCGATATCGGAAATTTTCGATATGGAATTTTTCGAAAATATCGATATGGAATATCGACCATTTTTTCGATATATCGAACCTGTATTGTGTCCCCAAATTTATTTTTCATTTTCATTTTGAGATGTTTATGGTTGATCTGATGTGCTTATAGTATTGTATTTGATGAGTAAAAGTACAGTATTTATAATGTCACTGTTGTTGGAGTGCTAAATCTGAGGCCAGAAAACGCTGATATACTTTTTTTGCAACATGCCCTTAAGCAATTAGGTTAGGATGAACTGTAATATCTACCATTTGTCTGATACACTTTGATTCATCATGTTTTTCTTCTATTTTCTACCATTGAGTGGTTTAAAGCTTGTTAAAATCACTCGCACCATTCAAATTTCAGTAAAGAGCTGATTAAACATGTGTGCAACCACATGAAAATACAATATGCCACTTGAAATATGCCTTGCTATACCAAAAGCATATCGCAATATCGAATATCGACCATTTTTCAAAATCGAATATCGATATCGAGGTTCCATATCGTATCGATATTGAATATCGAGTTTCAGAAAAAAATATCGAATATCGATTATCGATATCGAAAATTTTGAAAAAATATCGAATATCGATATCGAAAAGTCATATCGTTTGAACCCTACTCGGGATAGATAGATAGCTCCGGGATAGATAGATAGCTGGCCGATTTGGGCGGCCCCCCAAATCTACCATCTAGAAAGATTATAAAAATTTATACATCTGCCAAATGCAACCCCCAACGTTTCGTCTAAGCACGCAGAGATTAAGAATATACAAAACCGGTACTAAGCACTCACTCGAAAATAGTCAAGCCGATTTCCTTCAACGCGTCGCTGTCGCTGGTGGCGCACGAATGAATAAAATTGACAACTTCTGCCCAAGTTTGCCGGCCAGAATCTTCATCTGCGTTAGGGTTGACCAAATTGAGATTTTTACTGGACTTCTTCAGATTTAAGGCGTTTTTGATGTAATTAAAATGTTTAGGTTTAGGTTTAATGTACATATTTTCTTTTAAATAAGAGGCAAAAAAATGCACATAATTCGTTTGATATGGACTTTGAATTTACAGATTTTAATCAAAGACATACTAATTTCCTGAGAAGTTGTAAACACTAATTGACAAATATATTCTATAGATAGATATGCACAATCATGCCAAGCAACCATAATCACTTCAAAATTAAAAAAACAATGAATCAATTTACAGGATCACGCAAAATCCCAAACCCCAACCCCCCCCCCCCCAACCAACCAATCATATACCTAGCCACCTCAGCTATAATATCGGCCAATCTCTTCCTATGCAACTTTGCGGGGGCGGAGTCTCCGGTGGCTTCGTTCTGGGTGACCAACAGGATGTCGGACTTGAAGTTGGTCTGCGCGTCGGCCGTCCATTTGGGCCAGAACTGTTCCCAAGATGAGGACAGTGTCCTTCGGAGTAGGACTAGGGACAGGTTGCGGGCCTGCGTGCGAATGGAGGTTTGGGGGGTTTCTACTGGAAAGGGGTTTCCAGGGAGAGGGTTACCACACACTCGTCCTGGGTCTAGGGTTGGCCGATGTTTTTTTTTAAACGTTTTTTTTTTAAAAACGTTTTTTTTTTATTTTAACATGACGTCCGAAATGTTTTTTTTTTTAAAAAAACATCGGCCGAAATTTTTAGTACTAAGCACTAGGTATTTTGCAAAATTTTTGCGCGCAAGCGCGCAATTTCACACACAAATTGACATTGGTGGTTGTTTTCATTGGTTTTGTTGCATTTTTAGTATCAAAACATCCATTTCTATGTGCTACCATGGGTGAATAAGCTGACATATGTTGCTGTAATATATAATATTGAGGTAATGTGCTTCCATGTACCTCCACAGTGTGTAACTTCACTCCCAAAGTAACAACCTCCTTTTATAACCTTGTTTGATCACCATTCCGTGCCAAACTTTACCTGAAGTCACGAACATTCGACTATAAGGCGATATACGAACGATATGTCGACAAAAAATGGATATTTTTGACACAAATCACCACTTATAATGCTATCCCATGGCTCCACAGCCATTATATGGTCATATTTAACATCACAGAGTATTGCCAGTGTCTGATATACCTATATATGTTGACACTAGGTCATATCTGGGAGCTTTTAAAAAAAAACGTTTTTTTTTCCAACCCTACCTGGGTCAGTCATGTCAGGAACAGTAATGGAAAAAAAACTTTTTCTAACGACCCCACCTTTTGAAAAACTTTTTTGAAGCAACACATTGTTTGTAGGCACGGAAAATGTGTTGTTTTCAACAAGGTTTTTTTTTAAACCATTTTTTAAGCTCCCAAATATAGTTATATACCTCATATATACATCACTCAACATATACATATTTACCTATCAGACAAGTAGCAGTAAATTCGTTGGGATGTTATATATCACCATAGAATGGAATATATCCATGGGATTCAAACTTCGCCCAATGCTGAGCTGCATGCCAAAACGCCATAAACCTCAAACACAGGGACGTACGCAGGATTTTTGAGCGGTGGGGGGGGGCGGATTGTTTACGGAGCCCGGCGAACGGGGGGGGGGGGCGGCGCCCCCCCCCTAAAATTTGGCCGTATAGTAAATGATGGAACCATGGCGCTGGCGCCATTTGTAGGCGCCAGCGCCATGGCAGTATTGGCGTTGGCGCTGGCGCCAACGTATACTCTATAGGTACCGATTGAGACCTATATATAGGACCAAGACCATGTTGGACACTTTTATAATGCTTTATAGGCTCCTGAAAATACACATTAAACAATCGGCTATGGGGATTTGCGCGGTTGCGCGCAAAATTTTTTTGAAAGTGCCTGCAAAATCGCTTTAGAAAAGTGCCATTCCTGGCGAAATTTTATGTCCGGCCCGGGAACGGGGGGGCCGCCCCCCCCCGCCCCCCCCTGCGTACGTCCTTGCTCAAACAGCAAACCTCTCCGTCATAGGCGTCGCCTGCCTTGAAAAAGCACCAAAGCATTCCAACCCGGTCGCCGATTTCAATCTTTTCATATGCATCCTGAAAATTGTCAAAATGAGGTATTTCACTTTAAAAAGTGCACACTTAACTAATATCAATGGTATGCAACAGAAATTGGACAAATGTGACCGAAAATAAGTGACAATTTAGATCTTTTATGGATGGATAGATAGATAAATAGATGGCAAACTTTGTAAAAATATTTAGAAAGGTGAGAATCGCCCACCGTACTGAACCGCTGGTGCCATTCCCAAAACTGTGAAATGTCAAAAATCATGCAACGTGTCCCGTAAAATCTCAAATTTTCGTTTCTATTCTTACATGGACGTTTGACATCTCTCGTGACATTGCATATGACTTTTTGACACTCTGCAGACATTTGACATTTTACAGGACTTTTGACACTTTGTTGAAGTCCATCCCGCAGTATATATCAACACGGTGCGTGGCTGAATGTAACCACCAACAATTGGACAAGTGACAAAGTAAGTGATAAGTAGGCCATGAGTGAAGTCAGGTGAACTTGCAAGTGACAAGAAAAATTGCAAGTGTCAAGAAAAATTTTAATTGAAGAAATGTGACAAAGGAAGTGGACTTTAAGTGACAAGAATGTGCTTTTTCATATGGACCGCGACTCGGCTTACCACTTGAAAGTTCACTTGTCACTTTACTCACAACCAACCACTTATCTACCGTATTTCCTCGAAATACCCCCGGGGGGGTTATTTTTTCAGCGTGCGAATTTTGAGGGGGAGGGCGGGTATTTCGAGGGGGGGGGTATTTCGAGGAAATACGGTACTCACTTTCCGAATCGATTCACTTTAGGAACAGGACCCAGGGCCCAAAATAAAAATGTAAAAAGACACTAACCTCAGCCGCCTGTCTGGCCGTATTGTCCGCATCAGTCATAGCCATGAGCATCCGCTGCATATCGCCCAATTGAGACGCGTCCATTTTTGACACGATTTGTAGATTTTTTTTCGTTTTTTCTTCTCCAATTAATTCGCTAACGTCACGAGACGTAATTTGGCAAGGGGCCAAGGTATTTCGTTCGCCTGAAATGCGGTAAGTTTTTTGAGAAGTGGGAGTGATAGAAAAAGGGTGAATTTGGGAAAATGAGAGCGACCGATTCATCGCGCTGGCGGATGGGAAAAATGGCTCCGATTACAATGGAAAACTTTGAATAGACCCCGCCTTTCGATGGGTACCTTATCAGTCATGTATGTGAAATTGGCCTACGTCCAAGTTAAAAGTTGCGTTTTGTACTACCGAGAGTGAAAGCGCAAAATTAGCTCAAAATCGCCAAAAAAGTGTTCAATTTTGATAATTCAAATTTTCATAATCGATATCTTTCTCCATATACTGATTATATACCTATTTTTAGCTATTTTTGCTCATTATATTCATATTTATAACGATTGCGAAATTTTTTGCCGGCAGCCATTTTAACATAAGGGTATCTCCGTTATTTTTCGTTCGTCCACACAGTTTATTGCTATTTAAGGCGGGTTTTACCGAAAAACCTTCCATTTTTTCGAAAAAAAGAAAATTGCGCAAGAACGAAAAACCGTCCGAGATGATCGAAATCACCTGCAACGACAGATTGGGGAAGAAAGTCCGCATAAAGTGCAAGTCAGTGTCCCATTTTTTTCGAATGCGCAATTTTTACTCAACTAAAAAGTGTTTTTGCAGCCCAGCGGATAAAGTTGGCGATTTGAAAAAGTTGATAGCGGCTCAAACTGGAACGAAGCCCGAGAAAATTGTCTTGAAAAAGTGGTTTGTTTGATTCTTGAAAGCGTTATATTTTTGTTAAGTTGTTTGTTTCACGTTTTTTGTTTTGTTTTTGGTCTTAGTTCTTTGTATTGAAGGAGTTTGGCATTTTTCCAAAGCACGTACTTATCACCCAAAATAATTAACTGAAGTTATGAGTTAGGTTTTGCGTATGCAGATCAACTTCACCCTATATCCACGTATATTTTTCTCATATTCAGGTACACAATCTACAAGGATCACATAACATTGGAAGATTACGAAATACATGACGGCTTCAATTTTGAATTGTATTATCAGTGAACTTCCTCTGATCGGATTTCACGTTTTGTGATATTACCAGTATTGTATAATCGTTATAGTGACGTTATCAAAAAATTGATGACACTGTATTTGTGTGAGTTTTTCGGGGGCAATTGACAAGAAAAGTGGTTATTGAAATGGGAGGCAATGCTTCAAGTTAGGGTTCAAACGGGATTGACCTTTCGGGATCGGGATCGGGATTGGTTTTTTGAGATTTTGGGATCGGGATCGGGATTGGCCGGGATTGTGGTCACGGGATCGGGATTGGGGTCTTGGGATAGAGATTTTGGCCAATGTTCTGGCATCCACAGTTGTTCATAAAGGTCTAAAAACACTGTTGGATGGCAGAAACGTGGCATAAAATAAACGCTGGGGGTTTGCGTTCACATTTTTGCATGCAAAAACATCGTTTTTCCACTTTTGATAATTTCCACTCATTTTTCCGGGATCGGGATCCCGGACTTTGGAGTTTCTCATGATTTGAAAAGTTTCGGGATCGGGACTGCTAAATCCCGGAATTTCACGGGATCGGGATCGGGATCCTGTTTGAACCCTACTTCAAGTGTCACAAATTTACTTGTCCACTTGTCGCTTAGTACATGTTACTTTTCTTGTCACTAGTCCACTTGCAGAGTTTGCACCAGATCGCATGTTTTCATTGCAAGTTCGTGTTTGGCACATGTTTTACTGGAAATTTGGGGCCCCCAGTTCGCCGGGTTCCGTAAACAATCCCCCCACCCCGCTCAAAAATCATGATTATGGGATCGGGATAAAGAAATCGGCTGGCGCTTGCACAATTGGTAGTAAAGCGACGATTATTGGTGTTTGCTTGAATAACTTGTGAACGAGTGGAGCTATTTTGTGGAAACATTTCCTATTTAATTGTTAATGCTCACCTAAATTTTGACATTAATCCGACCACCCAGTGTCAAATTATTCAGAATCAAAAGTGTCTGTCTAAATTGCTGCACCCTGTATGTCAGTACTCTTTCAACACATTTTCAACAGTAAATTTTAATGGAGATAGGTAGTTTTAGATGTAAAAAATGTAAATAATTATGTATGCAAGTCGAAATTTTGATTTCGGTCTACCTATAACGAAATACAGCTCACGTAATATTTTTCTGAAGATATAAATAACATTTTTCGACCCATATCTTCACAGGTTACATAAATGCACACTAAAATACCTTAAATATCAAATCAATTGACAATGGAGCTACCTGCTCATGATGCACCTCGACGATACGATGGTAAATTTTTTATGGTTAAAATTCTGCAGTTAAATTTGGCAAGTGACAAGAAAAGTGGCGATTAAAGTTGCACGTGGTGGGTTAGGTGATGAAGATTTGCGTAAATACCGTATATGCATAAATTATTCCCCTGGGGAGTTATTATTTCGTCGATCTTTTTAGGGGGAACTATTCAAGGGGGGGGGGGGGTTGTTCGTCAAAATTTTTAAGCATGTTTCTATTCACTCATTTCATGAAGTTTGCTTGTGCCTACACTCTAGTGTTCACGGTAGATTCTACTTTCCGTCCGGCTTGGCACGCTGCCCGCTTGCGCTTGGGAAGCTTTTAGGCATTGACCCCGCCTTGATGATGAACTCAGGTCGGGGTCCATTCCGCACAGAATTGTCGGCATGAAAAGTGTCTATTCAATCGGCGCAATTAATACGCGTGCAATGTGGGGGTCGTGTCTTTCATTAGAAATCAACCACACGCGTGCAACCCAAGCCATGCTATAGGCCGGACGGAAAATACAGTCAATCGTGTTCACCGTCACTTCGGTGAAAACTGAAATTTTTCAAATGCAAATTAATGAACATGGTTGAATGATTTTATTGAATTTAAATTTCAATTAATGAAAGTTAAAATTTGAAAACTAAAACACATAGCATACAATAATAGTAGGCTGGATGTCGCCATGTCGTCATTTCAGATTTCACCAATGGCCCTACACACACTAGTTTTCACCGTGACTGATGTGAAAACTGAAATGGCCACATGGCCACATCCAGCCTACTCTTTTTGTATGCTTTATGTGTTTTAGTTTCCAAATTTTCAAAGTTTAACTATCATTTATTTAAACTCAAATTTAAATAAAATCAAATCATTCAACCGTGATTTTTAATTTGCATTTGAAAAATTTTCAGTTTTCACACGAAGTCACGGTGAAAACTAGTGTGTGTAGGCACATTGTCACGGTGAAAACTAGTGTGTGTAGGCACATTGTCACGGTGAAAACTAGTGTGTGTAGGCACATTGTCACGGTGAAAACTAGTGTTTGTAGGGCCATTAACAACAACATTAACTTTTTGTTCAAATTTTGCGCTTCTGCTTACGGGCAAATTTATCATATGCCTAAAGGGGGGAATTATTTGACAGGGGAATTATTGTTCCTCACTCGTCTAACAGGGGGAATTATTCAAGCAAATATGGTAAATACGTTGTCCACTTTTTGTTTGCTTTAACCAAACTTTTTTGTCACTTGTCCGCTTAAGAATTGGTCCCTGGCTTATTTATAATGAAACTCCACAGCTTTTTGGTTTTCTACTGAAAGCTTTAGTTTTTCATTGAATATTGCAAATGCGGGTACTTTATCGTGGAAAATCTGAAAGAAGGTGTTTTTTTCAGTGGAAGAATAACGTGCTTTTAATATTCTTTCGGGGACGTTCCCGAAATATTGCAATTTCATCCCTTTTCATTGAAATACATTTAATGTACTCAGGTACTTTTCAAAAGTACATTTAAAGGCGAGTACAGGTACTTTTTCAGAGGAAATGTCAATGTTTTAGTACATAAATACATACCTACATGTAATTGTATTATTCATTTTTATCATTTATGTACCGTATTTCCTCGAAATACCCCCGGGGGTTTATTTTTTCAGAGTGAGAATTTTGAGGGGGGGGGGTATTTCGAGGCGGGGGTATATTATTTCGCCAGAAATTTTTTGAAAACCAAGTACTAAATTGTCTTCTGAAACGTACGCAGACGTCGAAAATGCAACAAAAATCGCAATTTTTATGACTCTAAAGACTTGTATATGTGTGTAGACGTACAATCACTGTTCTCACATAACAGAGTCATCGTTTTTAACGTGTGTTTTGCATTACCCAGATGACAAACCGCAGCCTTTGTCATTTACGTTCTCTATACACTAAATTTGGGGGGGGGGTATTTCGAGGGGGGGGGGGGTTTATAAGTTCATAGTGTCCATTTTGAGGGGGGGGGGGTATTTCGAGGAAATACGGTAAATACATTTAACAACTATGCATGTGAAAAGCACTTCCATTTCAATCAGATAAACTAAATATTCTAGTTTCGCATCAAAAAATAAACATTTTCCAGACCCCGCACGTTCTGTGAGTGCCTTCAAACACCCCAGAACTACCCTGGAACGTTTGGAAAAGTTTTTTTCCGAGATTTATTTCACCGATGTAAATTTGCGCGGCAAACTGTACGAGTGTGACATTCAAATTCCGGAAATTGTCCATTTGCAAGTGCATGATGATTTGGTGGATGAAGGAAGCGCTGCATTCGAGAAAATATCTAATAAACTGGATAGAGATGGTTTGATTTTTATTTATTTTTGACTGCTGGAAACAACGTTTTCGTTGAATTTGACCATTGTAAATTATCGAATAAGCCTCATTGGGTGTTATTTTTGGGCTGGCCTGATACGCAAATCTGCCCGTTACGCACATTTGCCCGTTTTTTTTCACTTGACACTTTTTCAAGTGATTTTCAGATATGAGTAAAGTGAAAAAAAGTTGCGCAATGACATTAGTGAACTTTTTTCACTTCACTCATATCTGAAAATCACTTGGAAAAGTGTCAAGTGAAGAAAACGGGCAAATGTGCGTAACGGGTACCTGTGCGTATCAGTGCACCCCCTTTATTTTTCGTCAGATTTTTTACACTAGTTGTCAACATGGCGTTTTTCCTAACTCGCCATACGGGGGTAGGGGGTTATTCCAGGGAAATTTTTTCGAGCATTTTTGACGCAAAATGACTAATAGCATACAGTCCCATGAATTTGCGGTAGGGTCTGCACTTTTCAAGCGCACAGTGTAAAATGCCACAGCAAGTCCAGTCGTTACGGCTCCCGTCCCGCGAGTTTTCCAGTAGGCGCGGGTTCGATTCCCGTCGTTGGCAGTGCTATTTTTGCACTTTTATTGCATTCTTGCAAATGTGAGGATTCTTTTATACTTTTAGAATTAATCAACTCAGGTAAACCAGCTGAAATTGGATTCACATTTGGCCCGACATGGTCAACTCATTGGTTTCACTTGAAAATAGTTTTCCCAGATTCATTCATCGGGAAAACCGTGTGCTTGTTGTGGGATTCTCAGTGTGAAGCGCTTGTATATTCCAGTGAGGGACAGCCGTTAAGTGCATTTAGTAGCCACTTTAAACGGTTGGTTATGTGAGATTTTTGGTTTTGTGATTGGCTGTAGGGATGGAAATTTTTTCAGTATTATTTTTGTGAGAAAAGTTTTTTATTTTTAAGATTACATGATACATTTTTCGATGGCCCGAAAGCGGAACCTTTTGTGAACAGGAATCATTGTACACTACCGTGCAGAATAGTTGAGACTTTTCACACATAGAGAAACAGTAGGCTGGGGGTCCACTGCACTTTTTTGCTTCCCAATTTCTTGTCCCTTGCCCAATTTTGATGCCGTTTGAGTATGTTGGGGTTTGATGCTGGGGCTACAATGAAAAATTTTTGTTTGCTCAAATGAACCCCCAGCCCTGAGATAAGGGGGGTCTATTAGAAGATGGTCAATAAATATACAAAAAGTGGGCAATCAGGATGAGTGTCTTTGAAGCTTAATAACTCAACCATTTCTGGGCTGATTTGAATCATTCAACACTTCAAATGATCGGGACAACCTGCAGATCCTATTTTTGTGGTCAGTTTAGTGATGTCTAAATTCCGTATGTCAAATTGACCCAGTTTTTGAACATGAAAAAATAATTGTTTTGAACATGCTATCATATACTTTAGACAACGAGGATTCATTTAAAACAGAAATGAGTTCAATATCTTTTTCCAATCAAAAGTTATGGCACTTCAAAGTTTTCAATGGTGTCTAAATATTTTATGCTTATTTTACTGGGGTTTGCAGCATAAAAATTTTGTTATTGAACAGTATAACATACTTTAGACAGAGAGAATTAATATGACAAAAACGTTTTTTCAATATCTCTTTCCAATCAAAAGTTATAGCACTTACAAACTTCCATCTTCATTCCATCCAAAATAATTGCACATTACTCATTCACAGTTGGGCCAACTTTTCTCCCTAATAGAGCAAAGCCAAAACCTCAAATTTACACACCAAATAGCACCACCCAGTAGTATGCCTACCCCAGGGACGTATCCAGGATTTTTGAGCGGGGGGGGGGGCTGCTTGTTTACGGAGGCCGGCGAGGGGGGGGGGGGCTCAGCCCCCCCCCCTAAAATTTTAGCTACATAGTGGCGCAATGGCGCCATGGCGCTGGCGCCATTAGTAGGCGCTACGCCATGGCGCAATTGGCGTTGGCGTCAGCGCCGTAGAATGCTGTATATGTATGTAAATGTACATACAAAACAGCAAAAAAACACAACATTGAGTGTATTTATAACGATTTTTGGCCACATGGAGCAAATCCGATGATAATACCTTATGTCTGGTGAAGAATGCGCGCTTGCGCGCAAAATTTTTTACGCTGACGTTCTAAAAGTCGCATTTTCCGGTCACTTTTTGGTCTCGCCCCGGGAGGGGGGGGGGGCTGCAGCCCCCCCCGCCCCCCCCCCCCTGGATACGGCCCTGGCCTACCCCCATTTCAGAGTTGCTGGCAATGGATGCAAAACTGCAGCAAAATTTGATAAATGCCACATTTCCATATATGCATTGCCATATGCTGTTCATGCTTAGAATGTTTCTTGCTGCACACAGAGCTCAGCGATGCAGGGAAGCAGTTGCCATGGTGAAAATTTTGTTAAAAAATGAACATAGGAATTGGATATAGACTTTAAAGTGAGATACTGGGTGGCTACTGCCCAAAACAAGAAAAGTCTCAACTATTCTGAAACTGAAACAAACTGAGTTAATATGTTTGTACACTAGGAATATACGCAGATTTGAACTTGAGGGGCGGTCATACTGGGTATGTGTAGTCAACCCCCCAGGGTACCCATGTATAGTATCCAAATGTTTTGCATATCAACCATTTCGAAATGCTGGCAACATTAATCACGCAGCGCAAAAAGTCTCAACTATTCTGCATGGTAGTGTATAGCGTCGTATTTATGTGTTAATATTTGGCGGAAAAATCCATTACTGTGTGAACTCGTACAAAAAAATGTAGTTAAGCAGGCTGCGGGTTTGGGGGAGGTTTGGGGGTGTGGCTCAGGGGTATCTTAAATTTTGACCCTCCGAGTGGTTGGATAGATAGCTGAGCGGCCTTCGGGATAGATAGATAGCTAGAAAAAATTTTTTTTTTTTGGGGGGGGGTTGTGGTGGTTCGATATATAGGCTATTTCAGGGTGTAGAAGGAAGAAAAGGGAGAAAAATCGCTAAAAGTAGGTGTAAAATAGCTCAAAATGGGTATACAAAAGCATATAGTACTGAAAATAGGTAAATAGGAACAAAACTAGTATTTTGGAGGTGAAAATCTATAAAAAGGTATGAAAAATAGCAATTTTGAGCGAAAATTGGGGTATAGTTTGTCAAAAATCGCTCCAGATAGGTAGATAGATAGATATTTAGCTGAGAGGCCTCCGGGATAGATAGATAGCTGGGCGGGTTGGGGGGAACGCCCCCCCCCAACCGCTCCCCCCATTCGAGACCCCTGGTGTAGCTTCTCTGGAACTTTCCCATTCACCGATAAAATTTACCATCTCGATATTTTGTCACAATTCCGGGATAATTGTGGATGTGTTGTAGGGTTCAAACGGGACCGCGGTCCCGGTACATGGTTCGGCAAAAAGTCGAGACTGGGGCGGTCCCGGTCCCGGTCCCGGTCCCGACACCCCAGTCCCGGTCCCGGTCCCGGTCCCGACAATTAAAAAAAGCCAGTTCCGGTCCCGGTCCCGACCACCCAGTCCCGGTCCCGGTCCCGGTCCCGGAATTTTATAGCGGTCCCGACAAGGGATGGAAAAAAACGTATTTTTCAAAAAAAGTTTGCCAGAAATGGCACTTTTCTAAAGCGATTTTGCAGGAACATATGAAAAAATTTTGCGCGCAAGCGCGCAAATACCCAGCCAATGATGTCTATGTATTTTTCCATAATGTGACAGAGTTAGAAAGGTCCCCAACATGATTCTAGTACGAAATATAGGTATATAAAGATACCTATATTGTAGACGTTGACGCCAACGCCAGCGCCAATACTGGCATGGCGTTAGCACCTACAACTATCGCTGCCCCCCCTCCCAAAAAAATCCTGCGTACATTGTGTTTCATCATATATTCACAACTTCAAGTGAAGATGGCAATGGAATACTGCTGGAATAATGTTATAAGAAAAGGCTCATACATTGAGAGTGGTCCTTCACACAGTGGAGGTGTGTGGAACGGGCCTGTGCCTCTGTGCATGTTTACCCGCTGTGCATGTCAGGGGTATTCAAGACTTTGACCCTCCAGGGGGTTGGATAGATGGCTAATCGCTCCTCTGTACGGATAGATAGCTAGAAAAATTTTTTGGGGGGTTTGGGGGTTCGTGGGGGTTCATTGTAAAGGCTTTTTCATAATGAGGAAAAAAGGTAGAAAAATCGCTAAGAGTAGGTGAAAAATTACTAAAAATGGGTATATAAGCACATATACAACAAGAAATAGCTAAAAATAGACAATAAAACATATGAACTAGTGATTTTGAAGGTGAAAATGTATAAAATGGTATGAAAATGAGCGATTTTGTGTGAAAATTAGGGTCTACATGCACAGCGGGTAAACATGCGCAGAGGGCCTCAGTCGTGTGGAACAACATTGGCTGGATATTACATACCAATAAGGTTCAAACAATACCGCGGTGCCGGTACCTGGTTCGGCAAATCCCAGTCCCGGTCCCGACCCCCAGTCCCGGTCCCGGTCCCTGTCCCGACAATTGAAAAAAGCCAGTCCCGGTCCCGGTCCCGACCCCCCAGTCCCGGTCCCGGTCCCGGTCCCGACATTAGAAAATTTCTGGTCCCGGTCCCGGTCCCGGTCCGAAAAACTGGTCCCGTTTGAACCCTAATGTGTTGTTAGTTGTTTGTTGTCCATTTCCAAACACCTCACCACCTAAACATTCGTCATTCAGCTCGGAGTACACCATCAGCGACTCGTTGCAGCAGAACACGTTGGACTTGTATGTGGAATGTGCAGCCAATGGAATTTGTGGGGCTGGTAAGAATGGAATGATAGAACCGCCAGATGAGAACAAAACGTTTACGATTTTGAAGGCCAGTGTCGCTGTGAAGAGAATGGATGTGTTAGTTTTTGAATGTTTAAGGAGTTTACCCTGTAATAGGCCAAATGTCATGTCAATTTTCAAAAGTAATGTAAAATGTCAAATTCTCTTCGTTTTATTGGCTGTTGAATACTACTTAAGTCATTATGCATTAAATTGTGATACTTTGCATGAAATCTGACATTTTACAGGGTCTGGGAGTGGCAGCATGCTGTCATACAATGTACGCATTCGAAATATTCGTCATTATTATTTCGCATTTCTTGGGCAATCATACAATCTTTACAGCCTTTTTGCATTTTTTGTATGCATAAATGCCAGCTTCTCTCTATCCATAAAAGTTTTTCTTAAAAAAAAATTATAACCCCGCTAATCACGCAGCTACTCCCTTCTAACCGATCTACAACTAATTCACGATTTAATCAAGCAACACGAAATTGGCAATCGGCCAGATCAAGCTGGCAATTTGCTGCAGACGGCCAATGCCGCCTTGAACGTTCTCGGCGTGCACTCGGAGCTCGCCGACGTTGAAACAGTACGGAAAGCTGCTGATGTGGTGAAACGTGGTTTTTATGACAAGGATGAAAGTGCTAATTTTGGTGAGTTATTGGGGTGGGAATATTTTTCATACGCTGATTGGATTGGACTATATGCAACATGCTAGAATGTCAGCGTGAATAGCTTCTTAGTAAGAGTGTAATGTTATGAGAAAGAAAAAATGTGTGGTTTTTAATTAGATAGGCATCAGGTGTTTAGTAAGGGCGGCGGGGTACCCCTACGCCCCCATATATTGAACTTTTTCATATTCATATTGACCCCCCCAATCCGACTGGGCTAGAGGCTTATACGCTTCGACCACTATGCCGGGGCGGGCCTATTACGCACAAATGCCCATTACGCACATTTTCCAGTTTTTTCGCTTGACACTTTTTCAAGTGATTTTCAGGTATGAGTGAAGTGAAAAAAGTTGCACAATGACATTAGTGAACTTTTTTCACTTCACTCATATCTCAAAATCACTTGAAAAAGTGTCAAGTGAAAAAAACGGGAAAATGTGCGTAATGGGCATTTGTGCGTACTAGTGCACCGCCCACAATGCCCTCAACAGTATAACATAAATCAATACAGCAATCATTTGTCCTCTCAGCCCATTTCCAACTGCACGCAATAGGCAATTGTCACATCGACACGGCTTGGCTGTGGCGCTACAGGGAGACCAGGTGCCAGTTCCGCAAAATGACAAGTGACAAGTGAAATGGCAAAGGCCAAGTAAAAGCGCAAAGGCCAAGTGAAATGGCAAGTGAATTGGCAAGTGAGACGGCAAAAGCGAAGAGAAATTACTTCTTTTTTTTACTTCGCTATTGCCAATTCACTTGCCATTTCACTTGGCCTCTGCGCTTTTACTTGGCCTTTGCCATTTCACTTGTCACTTCCCATTTTGCGGTACTGGCCCCAGACGTAAGTGCGCTAGAAGTTGGGTCAGCACTTTGGGACTTATGCAGCGACATCAACTGCTCACTTTTGCAGTGTCGCAAGCGCAGCAGGTTACTACCTATACTCTTTTTGGATATTAATCGGTTTTGTTCCATCACTGCGGTGGCTTTTGTGCATGTAGTTGTTTAGGTTTCGTGTTGGCCGTGTGCCAACCACAGCAAACTCGTCCGCCTCTTGGGAAATGATGAACAATTCGATGCTAAATTTTTGGTAGGAATGTAAATAAAATGTAAATCTTCCACACAAAAAGTACATTCCAGTTAATGGAACTGAAGTTAACTTGAATAAAAATAAAAATTACATTCCAGTTTTTTAAACATTTGCTACAATTTTCAACATTGTAAATACCGTATTACCTCGAATTAACCCCCCCCTTGAATTGACCCCCCCCTCGAAATACCCCCCCTAAAATTCGGCTGAGGAAATAATAAACCCCCCCTCGAAATACCCCCCCTAAAATTTAGTGTAAAGGGAACGTACATTACAAATACTGCAGTTTGTGATCTGTACAATGCAGAACACACGTTAAAACTGATGATTGAGTGACGTTAGGGAAGATTGTATGTATATTTACAGTTATATATGTCTATAACCACATATACATCTATATAATCGTTAAATTTTTCTACGTCTCAGTATGGGGAATTTCCGAAAATTTCTGGCGAAATAATAGACCCCCCTCTCGAATAAACCCCCCCCCCTCGAATTATCCCCCCCTCAAATTTTGCTGGCGAAATAATAAACCCCCTGGGGGTATTTCGAGGTAATACGGTAATACATTTTAATTTTTTATTTTTTATGGATTAGATTGCACAATAATACACCCCCTAAAAATACTCAAAAACCACCACAGCTGGATTGGCTGCGCAAAAGCTACCCCAGTATTTTTGCAAAAATTTGTGCAGCAATAAAAAGTAACCGCATGGAACCAGTTGGCTCTGCTTGGATAGAATTCGATGGAGATATTCCATCCGGAGAATCTTTTATTAGACAAATACTGTATGGACAGAAGTTTTTCCTGGAACATTTTGGAAGGTTAGTTTATGTTTTTTTTATGCAAATCGATTGTTTTAGTCCGTTTTTTAATGGCTAGAAAAATCGCCTGAATTTTTCTTTCGCTTTTGTGGGTATGTAGCAGTCCCTGGACATCGGCGCTCCCCAGACATGCTGTGTGCTCAGTGGACATCTGTACCCTTTGGACATCTAAATCGCGTGAATATTCGGAAAATACTGCGTATTCGGTAATGATAAATTCTTCAAGTCACAAAACTGGGGTGTTAGAATTTACCATACCTACTCCAAAATTTAGAAATGACTGTACCGTTACCGCAATTTTCAACATTTACCGTACCGTTTTTAATTTACAAACTCACAGACGCTCTTCAATTCTCTGGCTGCCCGACACATTCGGCTACGCGCCGCAGTTACCGCAAATTTTGCGCCAATGCGGTGTTACGCGTTTCGTGTCGCAGAAAATGAGCTGGAATTTGCGCAACAAATTCCCCCATAGTACATTTTGGTGGTTCGGTTTGGATAATGGGCTTCCTGTACTGGCGCATTTTCCTCCCGGCAGCTATGTGAATGAGGTGAGCAGAGTTTTTGAAAGTACCGTATTACCTCGAATTAACCCCCCACACTTGAATTAACCCCCCCCCCCTCGAATTAACCCCCCTCAAAATGGGCTGGGGAAATAATAACCCCCCCCCCCTCGAAATACCCCCCCCCCCCTGTGGAATGATGTACGTCATGTACGCAATGTACATGATGTATATTACGGTTATTTGCATTGCAGCTACACATAGAGTAGTTTGTGTAGCTATCTACGTTTTTATGTCCAAATATATCCTGTTTGGACACATTTTTTACCTATTTTGGGTACGCAAATGCCTACTATTTACTACGATCCTTACGAAAATTTCTGACGAAATAATAATCCCCCCCTCGAATAAACCCTCCCTCGAATTAACCCCCCTCAAATTTTGCTGGCGAAATAATAAACCCCCATGGGGGTATTTCGAGGTAATACGGTACCTAACTTTTGTAACATGTACCGTATACAGTTACCTACATATTTACCTTACCTTACCAGTACTTTACCTCTTCTATCATTTTTAATTAATTTCTCTCCCAGGTCACAATAAAAGAGTGCATCGAGCACCGGCAGAACTTCCTTGACCACGGCCGGTCCGACACGGCCATGTATCTGTACGGGTTCGGCGACGGGGGCGGCGGCCCCACCGACGACATGTGCCAGAGATTGGATAGAATTGTACTTGGGTTGTGGCGAAATTGGTGGGACAGTGGGCGTTTGTGGTATAGGGGAATGGATCTGGCGCCAATTCCTGACCCTGTGAAATGCAAACTACCATGCAAAGTGTCTAAAACGATGTAAAATGCACATTTCATTTTTTGGCTGGTCGTTTGACAATTTTGATGACATTTTACATTCCTTTAAACATTTTACATGACATTTTACATTTTACAGCGCATTTTACAGGATTTGTGAACTCAAAACAGAATAAATGTTGATTTGGGTTAACTAGAGTTGCGTAAATGTATTTATACCAAAAATGTCAAATTTTTTCTCTTTCTGAAAATACTAGTATTTAAATGAGTCCAGCATTATATGGGTACTCTTACTGGCAGGTAAAACAATTTCATAAATACATTTGGAAACATCTGCAGATCTAAGTTAAAAACATGTGTTTTATGTGGATACGTTGATGTCTTTCTCTGTTTTTATAATTACGTTTTAAATCGTTCTTGCTGCCCGAACCCCGTTATTACAAATACCACAAATCGTTCATCATGTCTCGCCAATTTCGAAACAGACTACCTAGGTTCAAGTTGGCAAATCTCAGATGGGTGTGGAAATTAAGGCGTCATTGCCGGAGAATTTTTTTGAGCAATTGGAGAAAAAAGTTGGTTTGATTTTATTTTCAATTTGATGCTAAAATTTATGCCGTTCCTGTTTTAACACGTTTTTTTGGCATTTTCCAGCCCAACATAGAGAGATTGGCAACTTGGCATGGTGAATTGTACCTGGAATTGCACAATGGTTTGTCTGGTTTTTAGAATGTTTTAAGAATACTTCGAGTTTTTAAAAACGTTTTGTAAAATTTGGAGTGTCGCCAGCGAATTCTTGCACCTGATGTCTTAACGATGTATTGTTGCGCTATACACCGAATGCTACCGCAATTTCTTAGAAAAAAGTTACCTAAAAAGGGGGGCACCAAATACGCCGTGGTGATAACCATGTAATGTGATGATAAAAATATATATAACTTATTGTTTTGGGTTTTACACCACTGTGGGTTCTGAATACTTTGGGTTGCAAACGGTACGGCTAGTCGGTAAACGATACAATACCTCCAGTTTACCTCCAGATAGACCTCCAGTTTACCTCCAGATAGACCTCCAGTTTACCTCCAGATAGACCTCCAGTTTTACGGTAAATCGTATTGATGATAAATCTGAGAATTTCAGTAGAGATAAAAACATACCCTAAATCCTCGAATAAGACCCCAGGGGAGTTATTTTTTCGTCAGACGTTTTGGAGGGGGGAGTTATTATTTCCTCAGGAAACCTGGACTTTATTCATTGTATGGATGCAGTATGTAAACTTGTGTAATTCAGGTATTCCACTGTCCAACAACAACAAAACAATGTGTATACACTGCATACACTTTATGTATCTGCTGTCTCTACTATTCTTTTATTGTTTTGTGTTGTATCCTTTTCATCAGAAGTAGGAGTTATTTAAGAGGGGGGAGTTATTCAAGGGGGGAGTTATTTTTTCCTCACCCCGCCAGCAGGGGAGACTTATTCAAGGGGGGACTTATTCGAGGGGAGGGTCTTATTCGAGGATTTACGGTAGTTTAGTAGTTGATTGACATACTTTGTAGTAAGTCAATCAACTACTACAATAGTACTACTCACCCGTCCAGGCACTTACACAACCCAATCCCGCATAAAAGCCTACAACCAGGGGCCACTCCCAGACCCTGTAAAATGCCCTGCAAAATGCAAAATGTCAAACGACTAGTAAAAGATACAATTTGACATTTTACATGACATTTTACACTTTGCATGGCATTTTACAGGCTCTGGGAGTGGCGCCAGAAACTCGAATGTCTGCTGCACGATTGCGAATTTCTCGCCGCGCTGCGGTACATTTTGTCGCGCGGTAAAATTTGCCGCAACTTCGAGAACTTATGGAAACCGGTGCTGCTTAATCAGTTCCATGACGTGCTGCCTGGCAGGTTGCCAGTTTCGCAAGTAGACAAGTGAACAGAAAAGTGATTTGTGGAAGGTAGAGCTAGTAGGGCGCTATGCACGCTGGGTGTCAACTGGTTTCCATTCCAATTCAGATTTTAGTTGACGTGTTACAGGACAATTTTCTAGTGCACATGCGGCAATGCGGAAAATGAATTAATATACCGTATTTCCTCGAAATACCCCCCGGGGTTGATTGTTTCAGAGTGAAAATTTTGAGGGGGGGGGGGGTTAAACGAGGGGGGGTATTTCGAGGGGGGGGGGCTTATTATTTCGCCAGAAATTTTTTGAAATCCCGGTACAAATTTGCCGTTTGAAACGTACGCAGACGTCGAAAAATACACCAATAAACACCATGTAACAGGGGTCTCCTAGGGGGGGGGGGGCTGCCCCCCCCCAAATCGGCCAACTATCTATCTATCCCGGAGGCCGCTCAGCTATCTATCTATCCCGAGGCAAAATTTTTGGCTACTACCATGGCTGGTTTTAGTAAAATTCTTTTTACTAAAATTGTATTTTATTTTTATTAAAATTGTATTTTATTTTTATTTTATTCATGTTTCAGTTTATTTTATTTTATTTTTTTCTGAAATGTCATTAATAAAATAAAATGAAACCATTTTACAAAAATTTTACAAAACTTTTACAAAAATTTTACAAAAATTTTACAAAAAATTGGAAATCTTGGATGCAAGGACATAAAACAATGTGCATGCTAGAAGCATGCAGATGAAAACAAAAAAATTTTATGTAAACTTTTGACACGAGTTGTGAGGTAGTCATTTTGTATTTTGACCCTCAGGAGGTCATGGATATATGCATCTAATTGCTCCTCCCAAGGGAAGATACCTAAAATTTGGTTGTTTTTTTTGGGTGGGGGGAGGGCTTGCAGGGTTCAATATATAGGCTTTTTCAAGGTATGGAACGAAGAAAATGGGAAACAAATCACATAAATTAGTGATCTTTAAGGTGAAAATATTTTTAAAAATGTGAAAATTTGCAATTTTGAGCAACGATATGTTTCAATCACAACAATGAAAGGCAACAAGGCACTAGTTCTGCAAATTGGCAGCTAGGAACTTAAGCAACATGATAGAAAACTTTCTATAGAATTTAACAGACCCTGGAGTTTTTGTAAAATTTTACTAAAATTTTACAAAAATTGAATTATTGTACAATTTTACTAAAATTTTACTAAAATTCGAATTTTAGTAAAATTGTATTTTTATTTTATTAATTTTCCATCTTATTTTATTTTATTTTATTCTCTAGTTTTCCATTTTATTTTTATTTTATTTTTATTTTTTTCTGAGATTTTGCCAACCCTGGCTACTACCCCCAAAGACCCCCCCAAATCGCTCAGCTATCTATCTGTCTGGAGTCGTTTTTGAGAAATTTTGCCCCAATTTTCGCTCAAAATCACTAATTTTTGCACTTTTTTATAGTTTTTCACCTTCAAAATCGTGCTTTCCGGCTATATACATGGTTATATACCAATTTTTAACCATTTTGTACCTACTTTTGGCTACTTTTAACTGATTATTAGCGATTTTTTCCCCTTTCTGCTTTTTTAACCTTGAAAAAGCCTATATATTGTGCCCCCGCCAGCCCCCCCAAGCCCCCCCCCAGAAAAATTTTCAGCTATCTATCCCTCCGGAGGAGCGATTTGCTATCTATCCAGCCCCCGCGAGGGCCAAAATCCTGGAGACCCCTGAGCCACGGCGACCCCCTGGCAAAGTCCTTGTATGGAACATCACTCAATCAAAACAACATCGAAAAATTCACCTTCTCACCACCCTCAAAGGCTCAATGACAGAATCCATCAAAATTCCCGTCTCCAAATGGTAATCCATCACGTAATAGAGTCTATACACTTACATAAGTATGTAGATGGTATAAAAAGGTTCTGACGTAACACTGGTTCTTTTTAACGTCTGTTCTGCATTGCCCGGATCACAAACCGCAGCTTAAGTCATATATGTTTCCTTTACATACAATTAGGGGGGGGGTATTTCGAGGGGGTGGGTGATTATTTCATAGTGTCCATTTTGAGGGGGGGTATTTCGAGATGGGCGGTATTTCAAGGAAATACGGTAGGTATACTAGGTGGACATCACACTTAGTATGGAAACGTACCGTAACCCATCTGAATAATGAACTAAAAATTGTACAGTTCTTTATCATAATATTTCGCTTTTACTATTGAATAATTAATTTCGAAATTTATCACAAGATTTTTTCATCAAATTATGGTAGGATTCTGCACATACTTTGCGGTCCGCTGAGTCAACTAAAACCCGTCAACTAAAATGTGAATGGGAACCATTCGGCCAGCTGACGTTAAATGTCATTGTTAACTAGTGTGTTGAGGGCTAAGTGTTGAATCAAGTGACATGTATTTTTGACAAGTAGATACTTGTAACTTGACTTTCAACTTGTTACTTTACTTATCACTCACCACATTTCTTTTCACTTGATCTCTAGCGGAATTGTCCCCAGCTCTATCGAAAGTGTATACCAGGATGCAATTGAATTGTATGACAAAGTGTATAAGACGATGTTTGTTGATGTGGAAGGTGAAAGGTGGTTTACTGGCGGGGATGAATGTGAGTTTTACTTACTTAGTGCGTTAAAAGTTATAGTAAAAATGATTATTGCATGTGCAAAATTGTTAAACCCATGTCCACCTCTCTGGCAACCTTTCGTTTTTTTTTGTTTGACATCCCCTATCCCGCGAAACTTGGCGTTTTGCCAACAATTTACGCATACGAAATATACTCCAAAGAGTTGCCTAAAAGGTCATATAGGCACCCCCTGCTAAGTTCCCTTGTGGGCCGCGTAAACGGCCCACACATTTTTTTATACGATTTTCATCTGCTCACCTGATTTTCATCAGCTGTTCCCTTTCATCTGCGGCGTTTTAAAAAAAAGCTCGGAAAAACGCCCCCGCGGGGCCAAAAAAAACGGGAAAAAAACAGAATCACAACAAAACACTCTAGTAGTGGGTATGAAACCCGCGGCGCCGTTTGACAGCTGCCAGCCTGTTCGGGAAACTGTCAATCTGCCGCGAACAATCGGCGGCCGTCAGCGATGCCCAGCCGGCCTGGACGCGTTTCATGAAGATGTCTGGGGTCAGGGGGCCGTCCCGGTAGATGCGCCGATCCACCTCAGCCCAGATCGGCTCGATTGTGTTGAGATCTAGGCTGTAGGCCGGCGTGAAAACGCGCTTCATCAGGTACGCGTAGCGCGCCAGCGCTTGCTTCATGGGCTTGGATTTATGCACAGAGGCATTATCCAAGTAAAGCTTCATCTGCGAGAAGGGTAAAAGTTAAATGGATTATTTTTTAATGTAATTAACGCTTAAAATGCCCAAAATCCCCCAAAAACTTACCGGGCCAAGTCTTTTCCTCGCAGCAATGGTGACATCGTCGAACAGCTCGACGACCCAGGGCACCAGCTTGTCGACAAACGCGGCCGCCATTGTGTCGCCGTTGACGTGTGTGCCAGGCGGGAAGAAATGCAGCGGGCTGGTGCCCTGCACGCTGATGGCGGCCAGCGACATGACCCTGATGCCGCCGTCGACGGTCTTCGTGCGGCGGGTGATCTGATCAGCCGCGCGTTTGGACTGCAGCAGGCGCTCGCGCCAGAGCACCCCGTCCTGGTGCTCCTTCCAACTGCAAGAGAATTTGATTGTGCACAAAATTACGTCCATCTTCATGGACATATAACATGAAAAGAATTGATTATAAACGTCCCAAAAATCAAAATCAAGCTAACAATTTTTCATCGCAAAAAATCCATTGCGAAAAATCCTTCGTTTTCAGGTGGCGGTTAGCAAAGAGGCGGCGGTCATTGCGGTGGTGCGGCCGGAGCGGGCAGCCCTTCGGGCAGGAGTACGAGCGCAGGCCGAGTTTGCCCAGATAGCGCCGCACAGTCGACGGCGCCACCTGTCGGCCCAGACGCAGCGAAAGCTTGTCGGCCAACTTTCTGCTCGAGAGCGAACGGTCGGCGAGCTGCATGCGCTTCATCAGCAGGACTTCGCTGCGATCGAAGGCCCGCTGCTTTTTGTGGAAGTCTTGATTTGGGCGGGTCGGTTCCAGCTTTGGACAGCTGGAAAATCTTCCCGAGGTCGCCCAGCAAGGTGCCCTGGCGCCGCAGGTCGAAAATTTGCTTGCGCATGTCTGTGCTGATCGGTTTTGGCATGATGGAACCTGCACAGCATTTTTCGGGCATGGTGTTGGCGTAAAAATGGCGCAAAAATGGCATCAACCAACCAGCGCCAAAAGTCGGCCAAATTTTCAATTTTAAACTGGCGCCTGGCAATTCAGTTGAATCTATGCACTAGCAAGGAGCCAAGAAACACATTCAAGGCCAAGGCCGCGAAATTCGGCCTTGCAAATCAGAGATATACACAGAAATGTAAATAGGTTGTAACCATGGTGAGCAGATGAAAATCGTATAAAAAAATGTGTGGGCCGTTTACGCGGCCCACAAGGTAACTTAGCAGGGGGTGCCTATATGACCTTTTAGGCAACTCTTTGGAGTATATTTCGTATGCATAAATTGTTGGCAAAACGCCAAGTTTCGCGGGATAGGGGATGTCAAACGAAAAAAAACGAAAGGTTGCCAGAGAGGTGGACATGGGATGACAAAATTGATCACTGGTTGAATTTTACGTTCAATTTCTGACTGAGTACATATCTCCGTTGCGCACACCAAATTTTTCTCCAAATTATGTGCAGCTCGTTTTACATATGTAAATGGAGCCTGAAGTCATTCTCGAATAGGGTTCAAACGATATCACTTTTCGATATCGATATTCGATATTCGATATTTTTTCAAAATTTTCGATATCGATATTCGATATTCGATATATTTTTTCAAAATTTTCGATATCGATATTCGATATTCGATAGTTTTTCAAAATTTTCGATATCGATATTCGATACGATATGGACCCTCGATATCGATATTCGATATTCGATACTAAAAAATGGTCGATATTCGATATCGATATTTCGATATTTTCGATATTCGATATTTAGCTTTTGGTATAACAAGGCATATTTCAAGCAGCATGTTGTATTTTCATATGGTTGCAAACATGGTTGATTATCTCTTTACTGAAAAGTACAATTGATTTTAACAAGGTTTACAATGGTCAGAATGAAAAAATCGAAGAAAAAACATGATGAATCAAATTGTATCAGACAAACAAAAATTGGTAGATGTAACAATTCATACTTATAACCCAATTGTTTAAGGGCATGTTGCAAAAAAGCAGCATATCAGCATTTTCTGGCTTCAAATATGAGGTAGGTAGTTCAGTAGGTATGTGGCCAAACCAAATACAAGAAATGTGGAGTAAGCACTCCAACGAAGATAACATTAAATACTTTACTTTTACTCATCAACTTAGATACTATAAGCAAATCAAATTAATCACAAATATCTCAAAACAAAAATAATAACTTAATTAAGGACATTATACAGGTTCGATATATCAAAAATATGGTCAATATTCAATATTTTTTCAAAATTTTCGATATCGATATTCGATATTCGATATTTTTTCAAAATTTTCGATATCGATATTCGATATTCGATATTTTTTCAAAATTTTCGATATCGATATTCGATATTCGATATTAAAAAATGGTCGATATCCGATATTCGATATTCGATACGATATATTGTTTGAACCCTATTCTCGAACCCTGTAAAATATATTGTTAAGTGTCAGATTTGTAAAGTATCACTTAAAAATGTTAAAGAGTGGCGGTACTGGTCCTTATCGATTTTTTCACCAGTATAAAGTATTATTTTTGCGGTGCATTTTTCGACTATGCCTTCAAATGTTCTCACCGAAACTTTTCAGCAAAAAACTGCCACCAACTTCTATTCAACACGCTGTCGTGGGCTCGCCTTGTACATTTGGAGTCGCTCGGTTGGCACAATGCCAAAACGGATGTAATTCTCGTTCCGGGAAACTCAGCTGTCCCTGTCAACTCGTGTACAAAAGTGTGTCCATCCGAGTTCGCGCTGAAAGTTGCAGAGAGCGGAAGCGGATCTATCGATGTGGAAAATCAGTTTTTCAGCGCGCAGATAGATCAGTGCGGCAGGATTACGAGGTTGGAAAATTTGTTGATTTTGACCAGGCAGAAAAGTTCCAACCAGTGGTGGAAAAGTGCTAGAAAAAATACAGTAATAGTCGATAAGTGCATAGGTGATCTGCCTTCTGTCGTTGACAACAAGTCGATAAGTCCACTTGTTTACTAACTTCTTCCTTGATACTTTTTTGTTCCTGTCATTTTTGGTGTAAAGGCCACTGACAAAAATTTTATTGACACCCTGACTGTTCCCATACATGTTGAGAGTAGCGGCGGGAATTTTTTACACTATTATCAACATCTGCAACTTAATGATAGACAGCGAGCAAGCCCATTGGACATTTGCATTTCTGGTAGTAATGGGAAACGGAACTTGAAAAGCAACTTTTCTCGAAATCGACTTTGTTGGAATTCTAGACCTATAGAATTTGAGGCCTCACTTGTCAAATTTGTCGTAACAATTTCATTTTACCACCATTAAATTAAAAATCTATTTAACAGTACTCTAACGGAATATTGAAATAGTATTTTAGGATTGGGAAACCTTGTCCCTGTACTATCACAAAGTAATAGGCCGTGGCAGGGCCTCAAGTGGTATAAAAAAATAGTATTTTGTAGTAGCTACCTCGCTGATCATTTAGCCTTTCCCCTAATACTAATTGGCTTTCTGCCAAACAGTGCAAATCCGTAGTAAAATTCCCTTTTAAAGCCTCAAATAATCCTTCAGACTAGTACACCAAAACAGTGGCTTCACTGTGACGAAACGACACGGGTCGAATTCATTCGGAATGAACGCGTTTATATTATATGACGACGTGCCACTGTACTGGGACGCTTGGGACGTGATGGATTACCATTTGGAGACGGGAATTTTGATGGATTCTGTCATTGAGCCTTTGAGGGTGGTGAGAAGGTGAATTTTTCGATGTTGTTTTGATTGAGTGATGTTCCATACAAGGACTTTGCCAGGGGGTCGCCGTGGCTCAGGGGTCTCCAGGATTTTGGCCCTCGCGGGGGCTGGATAGATAGCAAATCGCTCCTCCGGAGCGATAGATAGCTGAAAATTTTTCTGGGGGGGGCTTGGGGGGGCTGGCGGGGGCACAATATATAGGCTTTTTCAAGGTTTAGAAGGCAGAAAGGGCAAAAAATCGCTAATAATCAGTGAAAAGTAGCCAAAAGTAAGTTTAAAATGGCTAAAAATAGGTATACAACAATGTATATAGCCGGAAAGCACGATTTTAAAGGTGAAAAACTTTAAAAAGGTGCGAAAATTAGTGATTTTGAGCGAAAGTTGGGGCAAAATTTCTCAAAAACGACTCCAGATAGATAGATAGCTGAGCGATTTGGGGGGGGGGGTCATTGGGGGTAGTAGCCAAACATTTTGCCTCGGGATAGATAGATAGCTGAGCGGCCTCCGGGATAGATAGATAGCTGGCCGATTTGGGGGGGGGGCAGCCCCCCCCCCAGCCCCCCCCCCTAGGAGACCCGTGCCGTGACTGCACCCCCCACTTTATGGGACTTTTTAACGATTGGCACTCTTGCACTAATGATTGAAACAAAGTTTATTAAGCGATTTTGTAAGAAATCCTATGTGTAAAATTTATGTAAAATTAGAATTACATTTATATATTCCATTGCATTGTTTTATTAGGACACAATGTAACAAAGCATTGATCACAGAGAAAGACTATTTGTGAACATACGGTGAACTTCTGTTTCTTTGTATTATAACACATCTATTTTGATTTATATCAAAAAGTTGGTCATTCATTAGTCGTAACTCTATATTTTTCAGGTATGAAACCAATGCTCCAGAGAAGACCCTATTCAAAGTGGACTTGAAATGCACTTTTCACATTGGCAAACGAAGCACTTGTGAAATGACACTAAGTGTGAGCGCATTTGAACCCCATATTCATTGCCACTTGAAATTAGATTGGAAAGAGAAACATAAAATACTGAAAATGCGATGCGAGTCGAATATCAGAGTGGAAAAGGCACTTTATGGGACTCAGTTTGGTTACATTGAACGTCCCACACATCAGAATACATCTTGGGATGAAGCCAGGTTAAATTTTTTATTTATTTATATGGTTCATTAGTTAAATTTGGTTATTCTGATTAGGGCACAGCCGCCATGTGGTCCAGCCGTTAGGGCGCTCGCGTTCGCGGGTTCGATTCCCGCGTTTGGCAGTGCAAATTTTGCACTCTTTCTATGCGTACCTATGTACCTGCGCACACCAGTTTTCACACGAAATTTCGAAAGCTCGCAAATCAGCTTAGAACGCATTTGAGTTTTCTACAATGAGGTGGCCGTCAACTGTAGTTGACGGAGATTAAAAATGACTCAATGTGGAAAACTCAAACACGTTCAAAGCTCATTGATTAGTTTTCGAAATTTCGTGTTAAAACTAGTGTGCGCAGGGCCAATGTGGGAATCCAAGAATCCAACTTACCTGAATCTGAAAACAAAATACCGTGTTTCTTCTAATAGAAGAGCGCCGTTCTATTTTTTTCGTCAACTTTTTTACCTGCCGTTCTATTAGAGGTGCCGTTCTATTGGAGGCTGCCGTACTATTTTTTACCAATATTTTTCAGACATTTTTCATTTGAACATAGTGTAATCAAAGATTAACAGCATTTTACTATCAGAGCATCAATTCAAACAAAACAGAATGTGGAAATAACCCTAAATCATTGTTCTGAACAGCTTAGATGTTCTCATCACCCTTGTTTCTTATATTTGTGTGTTCTGGCACTCTTCCAACGTAATTTATACCTGCCATTCTATTGAAGGTGCCGTTCTATTGGAGGCTGCCGTTCTATTAATTTCGTGAGTGCAAAAAAGTGCCAAAACCTGCCGTTCTATTGGAGGTGCCGTTCTATTACAAGAAATACGTAATCTAGAAAGTACAAAATTGAACTCACAGATTCGAAGTGTGCGGGCACAAATTTGGCTGTTTGCACGAAGGCCCAAATGGTCTAGGAATTGCTATTTTGAGCCCTGCGAAGTACGGTTTTAGTGCAAACTGCAGCGGCGATATCAGTTTGTCGCTGTTGCGCGCGCCCACCGCACCAGACGCAAATGCAGATAGGGTTGGGACGATATATCGTATCGAATATCGAATATCGGATATCGACTATTTTTTCATATCGAATATCGAATATCGATATCGAAAATTTTGAAAAAATATCGAATATCGATATCGAATATCGACCATTTTTTCGATATTTTCGATATTCTATACTCCCTGGGCCTGACTTGAAATAAGCCAGGAATGGCACTATTAGAAGGCAATTTCATAAGCAATTTTAACAAATTTTGCGCGCAAGCGCGCACTTTGTTCTCACATGACAGGTATTTTTGTTTCAGCACTTGCGGCAGCATCAAATCTTGTGCAAATGCTCTCTCAGCTGTTCACATAACAGTATATGTATGTTTAATAACTACTTACACCATGGAAACATCAATGGCACCATGGCATGGCACCTATAAATGGGGCTGGCACCTTTTCCTTACCACATCTGTCACATTTTTAAATCATTTTCTCATTTTGATCATTGTGTGCCATTTAAATTTGTATCATCTACTTTTCAGTAGAGATGATCAGTTGGGTTTGTGATCAAATGGAAATGCAATATGCCAAACAAGATATGCCCTGCTATACCAGCAGCAAAATATCGAAATATCGAAAATATCGAAATATCGATATCGAATATCGAGCATTTTTTAATATCGAATATCGAATATCGATATCGAGGGTCCATATCGTATCGATATCGAATATCGAGTTTCAGAAAAAAATATCGAATATCGAATATCGATATCGAAAAGTCATATCGTCCCAACCCTAAATGCAGATCGGGTGTGTAAAAGAAGATTTGCAATAATATTACTGAAAAGAAACTTTATGGGCGAAATTCATTGTGTAAACGTGTAAACATTCCACTGACTCTGTTTTTTGAATGTTAATACAAGATTTATTCTGCATTAAGTTTAGGCCAATTTTTCAGTGTAGAATCTTCTGTTGTAATTTTGCTTATTATTCGTCTATCATGTTTATACTGCAGTTGTAATATGGACTTAGTTTTTAGACAAATGGTCACCAAATTAACCCAACACATTTCCGACGTTGCAGGGTATCCACGATATAACTTACGGCATCATGCCATTTTTTGGCTCAGTGCCAGACTGCGGGTATTCACATTTTGGTGATGTTGCATTGCCAATCAGTGTCTTGAGATCGGCCTATGAGTTTTGCTATCCTGTGAGGAAATTGTTGTGTTCGCCGTTGGGTACTTCTTTGCGGGATGCGATTCAATTGTCTGATAAGAGTTGGTTCACTTTTTATTTTTACATTTATTTTTTTATTTTACTGAGGAGTTTTTTTCGTCAGACGTTTTTACATAGGTTTCTAGGTCGCACCATTCAAGTCGTTTTAGTTTTCATCGCAGATTGTCCATTTTGTTCCTGAAAAAATTGCCCGACAAATCTGGACATAACTCCGCATAGACTGTATGGCCAAAAAAATCATTTATACAAAAAATGTAGGCAATAGTCTCAGGTATCTGAAAAGTACGTGGCAAGCTCTGTCGCTCAAACATGGCGCTGTCGGGCCACCGCTCAACTTTAAAATGCGAATTTGAAAAATTTAAATTGGTGGAGATATGCACTTATGGAACGAAACTCTTCACATGACCCTTGCGCTTTTTTAAAACAAACTACTTTGAATAAAGCAGATGGAAAAAGCGCTGGCTATCCCGATATCAGTAGAACTAGTTGACTAGAAGTCTAAAAAACTCGTTCGAATGCATTTTTGTTCACGGCATACTTCAGTTAGCTCCAGACGGTGCAGAATTAGAGGTAATATTTATTATTTGTTTTTATTTTATAAAAATTTCTTTTTTCTACGTTCAGATGTCATCCTCGAAACTGTCAAAGTGTCCGAAAATGAGCGTGGCCTAATTTTACGATTTTACGAATCCAGCGGCTCCCGTCGAAAATGCGTGCTCACTTTCGGCAAAGTTATCAGTTCCGATTTGGATGTAAAACAGATTAAAGTGCGCAAATGCGCTGCCGGTTTGTTTGGATGTGGCCCTTAAAAAGTTGTGTATTGTTTAGATGGTTTCTGAAATGTGTTAATTCTTCGTTTTTTGCACGTTATGGGGGACTTTCGTTGTTATTACGTGTAAAAACAATAGTTGTGAAAACGTATTTAGTTTACTCGATAAATACGTATACTCGCGTACTGCGTAAATACGTTTACGTTTCCTCGCGAAAAAATACCCGTTCTCACCAGTACCAGTTCCGATCCAGTCCAGTTCCAGTAAAATACCAGTACCAGTTCTTTTTGAAAGTACGCGAGTACAGACAACGTATTTTTAGGGGACAGAAAATGGTATTTTGCCAAACAGTAAGTGACAAGCATAAAACAAAACATGCTAAGAAATACTTATCAGGAGAGAGAGCACATCTTTGATGTATATCAGGGAAAAATTGTAATATATTGACATTTTCTCGAGAAAAAATACTCACTTTTACGTTTTCTATGAGAGAAAATACCCGTTTTTACGTTTTCCCAAGAAAACGAGTCGTTTTTACGTTTTCTCTGAAAAAAAGGTATTTTACTCATTTTTTGCGCAGTGTGAAAGTATTTTAAAAAAGTACTTAACGTTTTCTGTACTCCGGGGTGGGTGAAAGAAAAATACTTAACGTTTACATTTACTTTAAAAAAGTTCAGTCGTTTTAACGACTCTGGTAAAACCTTCACGTTATATGGGGATCAAAAAGAGATGCTGCCTTTAGTCGAAATTTTCATTAAACACCTACTTTGTGGAAAAATAAAGATTTCTCAAATACACAATTTGTTATTCTTTCCATTTCAGATGAGTCAGATTTATCGGCTGACAATGACAACGAAATCAATTGTGCTTTTGAAATGGGACAGTGGTCTCTGAAATTTGATTTGCAGAAGTTTCAAATCTTGACCTTGTTTGTCGAAATGACCTTTTGAATTTAGGTTTTCGTGTGTCCTAGATTTTGAAATAAAAAATATACAAAAACGCAAAAAATATACAGAAGTTGCTCGCGTTGATATGATCAACCATATCGTCTCTGAATAATTAATACAATTTTATCTGATTATGTAAATATTTGAGGAATGTGAATATGACGTTTTTGTGGTGGAGGTGTGATGTAACTAATAATATTGAACCAAATACCGTATATACTCGAATAAGTGCCCCGGGGAGTTTTTTTCGGAAGTTTTTGAGGGGGAGTTATTTGAGGGAGAGTTATTTTTTTGTCAAAATTTTTAGTAAAATGTATGATCAATTTACTGCACAAATGGTGTAAATTTGGTAACATAAATCATTTGTAGGAATACAAAATTCACAATTCAAGCAGTGAAATCAATGTTAGGGAACTCTAGCTGCAAGAAAATACATACCGTATTTCCTCGAAATACCCCCCGGGGGTGATTGTTTCATAGTGCTCCCGAGAGGGGGGGGGGGGTTATTATTTCGCCAGAAATTTTTTGAAATGGTAGTACAGAATCGTTGTTTGTGATGTGCGCTGGGGTAGAAAAATGCATCAATAACTGACATGTAAAGACTCCTGTATACTAATATTAGTACGTAGATGGTATAAACACTGCTCTCACGTGATTCCGCATTGTTTTAACGTATGTTCTGCACTACGCAGAACACAAACTGCAGTATTTGTCATGTACGTTCTCTTTACACTCAATCTGGGGGGGGGGTGTTTTGAGGGGGGGTGATTGTTTCATAGTGGTCTCGAGAGGGGGGGTCAAACGAGGGGGGGGTATTTCGAGGAAATACGGTATAGGTATTTACATATTAAATACGTAAAACGTTTTTTGTAAAGGTGATATGTTGAGAAATGTTTTCTACCCATCAACCCTCAGGGTTTTCTAATCAATCAATGTTTTCTACCCTCAGGGAGGGGGGTATTCTAGGAGAGTAATTTTTTCCTCACACTTAGGAGAGGGGGGATTATTCGAGAGGGGGACTTGTTCGATTATATACGGGACTCATTCGAGGATACACGGTATTGCCAATAAAGTGAAAAGTAAAAAACGCAAGTACGCAGCTGAAGACAATTTTTTACCTGGGCTGTGTTTTACATGACTTTTTACAGTGTCTGGGTCAGGCACGTGTTGTGCACAAATCACATAAAATGTCCAGAGTGAGTGACAACTAGTGCCAGGTAAATTTTGCCCCATCATGATACATTTTGTGTGGCACGACATGAACCCAGTGAATCGGGCTGCCCAAGAAAATTGTATGATAGGTATGATTGAATATAGTCCCTGGCTTAGGATCTGTTAGACTGGATAGTCTTGAAGTAAATACCGTATATCCTTGAATAACCCCCCCCCCCTTGAATAATACCCCCCTTTGAATAACACCCCCCTGTTGGCCAGGTGAGGAAAAAATGACGCCCCCCTTGAATAACTCCCCCCTCTTGAAAAAGTCCCCCCTCTGGGTAAAACGATCGATGAGCAACACACGAAAATGAAAACGAGACAAACAGAAAAATAAAGCTATGTCTGGGCTGATTCATCGAATGGGGTTTGGTGTGTGAAACGAAAAATACAAAAGAATGTTAGCCTATGATATTTTTAGGTTTAGATGATTGAACACAAATTTTAGGATGGATACGTCGTTTTGTTCGTGTTGAACTGGTCATTTTCTGCATTAGATGTGTTGACGGAATGCATACAAACAATGAATAAAGTAAAAAAATTTCCTGGAAGTTCTGAGGAAAAAATAACTCCCCCTTGAATAGTACTCCCGTTGAATAACTCCCCCCTCCAAAACCTCTGACGCAATGATAACGCCCTTGGGGTCTTATTCAAGGATATACGGTAGGCGTTTTCTGATTGAGGCCTGAATGTTTTGAGGTATCCAAAACTGATGAGAATATAAAAAAAGAAAATAGATCAGCTGGAGGGATGTTTTTGTGCGCGGTTATCGCGTCTTTTGTTCTCTTTTCGTCAGTTGCTACGGACCAATCGCCAAATTATGAACCGGTAATCTCATTCTCTTTTTGTCAACTCATTCAAACACTTCCTGCCGTTCAAAAGCCCACTTTCCCAATTTGGCACGGGGCCAAAATGTGTCACTTTTTCGGCTATTTCATGCCCGTACGCTTTTTCTGTTTATTACTGCTGGGCGTTTTGCCAAAAGCGACTATTTTGCACGTTTTATCTAAAAGACAAAACGCGCAACCACTGTCGCAATCATGTGACCAAAAAATTGGACACACGACCACGGCTGGTCGCATATCTTAATACTTATAGGGGCCCATCCTATGCACCGGGGGCCACTGGTTGGGAACACCCCCTACACAAAAATACAATCCCAATATAGGAGGTAGAACCCTATATTGAGTCTAGGTGCAGACCCAAGTGGGTCTGACTTGAGCTCTGGCTGTCTAGGGAGCTGGTTTTATACTGGGTGGGTGACAGAGGTTAGAGCAGTTACACTAACACAGTGGGCGGAGCCTGCAGGCACCAGCTGGCTCTGTTTGGACATGTTTGCTGTGGTCTGGAATTGGCTCTAGCTGGCTCTGTACCTCGCGGGTTTGGCAACATGGATTTTGCCCAACTGTATCAAGGTAACTACCATAGTGGTGATATTATTTATCACCACTGTGGTAGTTACCTTGATACAGTTGGGTAAAAACCACCTGGTAGCTGTCAAACACAGTCAAATGTGTAATGTAAAGTAAAGAGTAAAGTGTCAAATGTAAAGTCAAATGTGAAATGTTAAGTAAAGAGTTAAGTGTCAAATGTAAAGTCAAATGTCAAATGGAAGGTCAAATGCAAAGTCAAATGACAAATGTAAAGTAAAGAGTAAAGTGTCAAATGTAAAGTCAAATGTGAAATGTAAAGTAAAGAGTAAAGTGTCAAATGTAAAGTCAAATGTGAAATGTAAAGAAAAGTGTCAAATGTAGAGTCAAATGCAAAGTCAAATGTCAAAGGTAAAGAAAAGTGTCAAATGTAAAGTCAAATGCAAAGTCAAATGTAAAGTAAAGTGTCAAATGTAAAGTGTCAATTGTGTATCCAAATCTTATTTTTTCGTATCCAAATCTTATGTTTTTGTATCCAAATCTTATTTCGAAAAGTAAGATTTGGATACAAAAACATAAGATTTGGATATGAAAAAAAAAGATTAGGATACACAATTGACATTTTACTTTACATTTGACACTTCACTTTACATTTGACTTGACCACTACCTATTTAAGCCATTTTTAAAATGGTTCATTGCCCTAAGCTTAAAATGGTTAGTAGGGCTAAGCTTAAAATGGTTAGTAGGGCTAAGCTTAAAATGGTTAGTAGGGCTAAGCTTAAAATGGTTAGTAGGCCTAAGCTTAAAATGGTTAGTAGGCCTAAGCTTAAAATGGTTAGTAGGGCTAAGCTTAAAATGGTTGGTAGGCCTAAGCTTAAAATGGTTAGTAGGCCTAAGCTTGAAATGGTTAGTAGGCCTAAGCTTAAAATGGTTAGTTGGGCTAATTTTTTACCTAAGCCTAAGCCTAAGCTTAAGCCCAAAATAGTGAATTTTCCTAGAAAACAGTTGGTAGAATTCTTTTAAGCTTTTTACCATTTCAATATACGACGTTACAGTGCATTGGCATCGTGCCACCTTAAGCACGCATTGGCAACGTGCCAAAAAGAGTCTATTTTCCAACGCACGAGCATGAATAAGCCCACTTTTTCTCTTAGGTGGAAAACGTGTTCGCGTCGAGTCGCTGCCGCTGTATTTGTCCCGATCGAAGTGTTATGCGCGCGGTAAATTCCAGTGAACACAGGTATTACACGAATACAAGATTGGCGCCTGATAATTGGTGAGTTTTTGTTTTGTCTGTCTCTTTGTTGCACTTTTTTGTAGATAAGATGGAGTCAAGGATGGAATTGCAACAGGTCGGAGGTTCCTTTAAAAGGGACGCATTTTTCTTGTCCGATACGAGGTTTTATTTTTTGGTGGACTTGGGTAGGATATTAGTTCAAAACTGAGTCGCGGTTGAGAACTGAAAAAATGTTCAACAGGTAACCCCTTTATCCCACATTTAAGTTTTTACAGATTTCAGCGCCAATTCAAAGAATTACTGAAATTGTGAAAATTGGCGGTATCGAGACCGTGTGTCACTCGAACCCCATGTAGAATGTCATGCACTGTCAAAATTAATAAAAAATGCCCTGTAAAACGTCAAATGTCATTCAAACTGTCAAAATGCCCTGTAAACTGTCAAATGTCATGCAAAGTGTCAAAATTTAAATAAAATTCCCTGTACAATGTCAAATATCATTCAAAATGTCGAAAGTGATGTAAAGTAATGCCCTAAAAAATGTCGTTTTACATTACTTCTGCACGACATTTGATATTTTACGGGTCTGGGACTGTCTCCGGGAACATATTACCGTTTCGACCATACAACGAATTGAAAATTTAGCAGATCATTTCGAAAAAGTAACAAACTGAAATTTTCTGACGCAGTGACGCTCCAAATGTTCTAAATGCGACAATAACCGAAATTGTCAGAGAGGCATGGAATATTGCGCATATTACAGATGGGAAAATCGAGGACGAAGTTTCCAAATTTATTCTCAGATGCATTTGCAAATATGAGACAAGGAATATTGCCATGATAAAGGTGCTTTTTTGGCGAACTGCGCCAGGGGTTTTGTAAATTTGGACCCAGCGGGGATTCATATACCGTATTTCCTCGAAATACCCCCCTCAAAATGGGCACTATGAATTTGTGGTCCGGGAAATGCATAACAGACGTTCAAAACACTTACTGTGTTACGTTAGAACATCGTTTATACCATCTACATCCTTATATAAGGCTGTAAAAACTTATAAATGGTGGTTATTGTTGCATTTTTCGCGATTTTCTCTCAAAATTTTCACTCTGAAACAATAAACCCCCGGGGGGTAATTCGAGGAAATACGGTAGATAGTAAATCGTACCACTGGAGGAATAGATGGCTGAAAAATTGAAGTGAAGAAGGGGTGGTGAAGGGGTACGCGGGTATCAATCTGTAGGCTTTTTCCAGGTGAAGGAGGAAAAAATGGCCCAAAATTTGTGAAAAATAGCTTAAAGTAGGTATAAATGTACATACCGTATTTCCTCGAAATACCCCCCGGGGGGTGATTGTTTCATAGTGGTCCCGAGAGGGGGGGGGTATTTCGAGGGGGGGGGGGTTATTGTTTCACAAGAAAATTTTTGAAAACCAAGTACGAAATTGTCGTCTGAAACGTACGCAGACGTCGAAAAGTGCAACAAAAACCGCCATTTATAAGGTTCTGTAGACTAATATTAGTATGTAGATGGTATGTACACTGTTCTAACGTGACACCGACATTGTTTTAACGTGTGTTCTGCAGTACACTGAACACAAACTACAGTTATTGTCATGTACGTTCCCTTTACACTCAATTTGGGGGGGGGTATTTCGAGGGGGGGGGGGGTGATTGTTTCATAGTGGTCTCGAGAGGGGGGGGTCAAACGAGGGGGGGGTATTTCGAGGAAATACGGTATATCGTCAAAATAACTCAAAATAGGCAATAAAAATGTGGGGCTTTATTCAGATAAATAAGATATGGTAAACTTGCTTTGTGTGGACTAAAACAAGTTTTCCCTTTGACAGGTGGTTATAATCCTAGTGATGGTAATCATATTCTGTCTTGTGGCATACATGATTTTTCTGCTGTGTTTGGATCCTATGTTGAGGAGGCAACGCGCTTCTAGCGTTCAGTACCAGAGACATGATGATGATGTGAGTATTTTTGTGTTTTTTTATTTATTTTTTTTTTCGTGATTCTGTGGTGACCGAAGTAACCAGGAACGTGCCAAATGCTAAGTGAAGTTGTTGAAAAGATAAGTGATGGGAATTTTATTTAAAAAAATTATCTATCACTGAACAGTTTGTCATTTGACTTACCACAATTTGCGGCATCGACACCAGAAAATCGCCTGACCTTTAAGCGATGGAAATGTCGAAAGAATTATTATGTATCGACGTTGAAACGTCTATGTATCGTGTTTGCATATTGAAAATGTCGAAAAAATATCGAATATAGACGAATGCTCACCCCGTCCCAACCCTATCTCTCTTCGTTTTGTATCCAAATAGGTAAAATTGTATCAATAAAAACAAACTTATTCACCCCAACCAAACAGGCAGACGACAACATTTTCTCCGACCTGCCCGCGTCCGGGGACCTCGGCACCGCCGCCAGCACGTCTCCCATGCACAACTCCTCCCCCCTGACCGACGACCAATCAACTTCCGCTGCGGGAGGGAACCAAATGGACGCGCAGGTGGTCATGCGGCAAGGCAGACCCCAAGTGGGCGGAGTTTTGGGCAAAATGGAGGCGGAGCAAAGTCGCTGGATGGAGAAAGTAGAGGTGCAGAGGAGGAAGATTTTTAAGGACCATACGATGTTGAATTGAGGTTTTCTGGGTTGTTTTTGCATTTTTCCCAGCGTAAGTTTACTACGTATTTGAATTAAGTATTGCAGTTTTCTGTGATTATCTATTGATTGCAAGTTTTCAGTCACCAGTGAATTTGTATTTGATTGCATAATTAGTGCGTACTTATTAATGGCGAATTCCACAATTGAAATCTATCATATTTCCATACGCTGGATCTTCTCCTAGTCCGACAACTGTGAATAAATTTTCAGCTGTGAGCATTCTTTCAAGAAATGTTTCATTTACAATCAAACTATTAACACTTTTGATGAGTGTCGAGTACCACTACGTACCAGATTTTCAGGGTACTAATACCAGACTTTCGGGGCTCAGCTATCCAGGGGTCTCGAATGGGGGGGGGGGTTGGGCGGGTTACCCCTAGCTTTGGAAAAAAATCCATTTTTTAAACGCCTTGATTAAAAAAAATCAATTTAAAAAAAATTTGATTTTTGTGAATTAAAATCAGATTTTTTTCAAAATCGCCCAAAATGGGGGTATAGAGAAAAAATATGTGTATGTTAAGTGTCAGACAATGTATTGTTATGTCTATTGTGGTCATATTATGACTGTGGAGTCATGGCATTATAAGCAGTGATTTCTTTCAAAAATATCCATTTTACCTCGACTTTTTACATATATCGCCTTTTGTCGAACATTCGTGACTTCAAGTGAAGTTCAGCATGGAATAGTGCTTAAATAAGGTTGTAAGAGAAGGCTAATACATTGACACTGATGTTGCACACTGTAGAAGTATGTAGCACAGAAGAAGTAAGCACATTGGTTTGATATTATATACTACACTAGCATATCACGGCATTTTATTACACGGTATCATGAATAAATGGAAGATTTTGCACTAAAAAGTCCCAAAACCCATGAAAACACCACAATGGTAATATGTATGAGAAATTGTGCCACAAAAAAACACGTGGCCAACCCTAGTTACCCCCCCCCCCCCAAACCGCCAGCTATCTATCTATCCTGGAGGCTGCTCAGCTATCGATCTATTCCAGAGGCAAATTTTGGGCTACTACCCCCTAAACCCCCAAATCGCCCAGCTATCTACCTATCTGAGCGATTTTTGAGAAAGTATACCCCAATTTTCGCTCAAATCGCCATAGATACCTTTTTATCAATTTTCACTTCCAAAATCATAGTTCTGGTCCCTATTTGCCCATTTTCAGCTATTTTTAGTACTGAATGCTC
>OZ038459.1:24924489-25032431 GCA_964036195.1 Sphaerolaimus hirsutus
TTTATGACAAGGATGAAAGTGCTAATTTTGGTGAGTTATTGGGGTGGGAATATTTTTCATACGCTGATTGGATTGGACTATATTATGCAGCATGCTAGAATGAAAGCGTGAATATCTTCTTAGTAAGAGTGTAATGTTATGAGAAAGAAAAAATGTGTGCTTTTTAATTAGATAGGCATCAGGTGTTTAGTAAGGGCGGTGGGGGATTCCACGCCCCCATATATTGAACTTTTTCATATTCATATTGACCCCCCAATCCGACTGGGCTAGAGGCTTATACGCTTCGACCACAATGCCGGGGCGGGCCTATTACGCACAAATGCCCATTACGCACATTTTCCAGTTTTTTCGCTTGACACTTTTTCAAGTGATTTTCAGGTATGAGTGAAGTGAAAAAGTTGCACAATGGCATTAGTGAACTTTTTTCACTTCACTCATATCTCAAAATCACTTGAAAAAGTGTCAAGTGGAAAAAACGGGAAAATGTGCGTAATGGGCATTTGTGCGTACTAGTGCATACCGCCCACAATGCCCTCAACAGTATAACATAAATCAATACAGCAATCATTTTCCTCTCAGCCCATTTCCAACTGCACGCAATAGGCAATTGTCACATCGACACGGCTTGGCTGTGGCGCTACAGGGAGACCAGGTGCCAGTTCCGCAAAATGACAAGTGACAAGTGAAATGGCAAAGGCCAAGTAAAAGCGCAAAGGCCAAGTGAAATGGCAAGTGAATTGGCAAGTGAGACGGCAAAAGCGAAGAGAAATTACTTTTTTTTACTTCGCTATTGCCAATTCACTTGCCATTTCACTTGGCCTTTGCGCTTTTACTTGGCCTTTGCCATTTCACTTGTCACTTCTCATTTTGCGGTACTGGCCGCAGACGTAAGTGCGCTAGAAGTTGGGTCAGCACTTTGGCACTTATGCAGCGACATCAGCTGCTCACTTTTGCAGTGTCGCAAGCGCAGCAGGTTACTATACTCTTTTTGGTTATTAATCGGTTTTGTTCCATCACTGCGGTGGCTTTTGTGCATGAAGTGATTTAGGTTTCGTGTTGGATGTGTGCCAACCACAGTAAACTCGTCCGCCTCTTGGGAAATGATGAACAATTCGATGCTGAATTTTTGGTAGGAATGTAAATAAAATGTAAATCTTCCACACAAAAAGTACATTCCAGTTAATGGAACTGAAGTTAACTTAAATAAAAATAAAAATTACATTCAAGTTTTTCAAACATTTTCTACAATTTTAAACATTGTAAATAATACATTTTAATTTTTTTTTTATGGATTAGATTGCACAATAATACCCCCCTAAAAAATTACTCAAAAACCACCACAGCTGGATTGGCTGCGCCAAAGCTACCCCAGCATTTTTGCAAAAATTTGTGCAGCAATAAAAAGCAACCGCATGGAACCAGTTGGCTCTGCTTGGATAGAATTCGATGGAAATATTCCATCCGGAGAATCTTTTATTAGACAAATTATGTATGGACAGAAGTTTTTCCTGGAACATTTTGGAAGGTTAGTTTATGTTTTTTATGCAAATCGATTGTTTTAGTCCGTTTTTTAATGGCTAGAAAAATCGCCTGAATTTTTCTTTCGCTTTTGTGGGTATGTAGCAGTCCCTGGACATCGGCGTTCCCCGGACATGCTGTGTGCTCACTGGACATCTGCACCCTTTGGACATCTAAATTGCGTGAATATTCGGAAAATACTGCGTATTCGGTAATGATAAATTCTTCAAGTCACAAAACTGGGGTGTTAGAATTTACCATACCTACTCCAAAATTTAGAAATGACTGTACCGTTACCGCAATTTTCAACATTTACTGTACCGTTTTTAATTTACAAACCAGGGACGTATCCAGGATTTTTGAGCGGGGGAGGGGCTGCTTGTTTACGGGAGCCGGCGAACGGGGGGGCTCAGCCCCCCCCCCTAAAATTTTTCCCTACATAGGGACGGAAAGGCGTTTTGGCGCTAGCGCCATACAAAGGCGCCACGCCATGGCGCTATTGGCGTTGGCGCCAGCGCCAGGAACCGCTTTATATGCATGTATGTATGCATACATATACAGCGAAAGTTGCAAAAATGTGTTCATTTCGAAGGATTCTGGTTTACAGGAACCGATCCGCTGAAAATACATTGCATGGGGAAGAAATTGCGCGCTTGCGCGCAAAATTTTGTAAAAACATTTTTGCATTTTGCAAAAACAAAGTTGCATTCCGGTCCGGTCCTTTTTAGGTCTTACCCCGGGAAGGGGGGGGGCTGCAGCCCCCCCCCGCCCCCCCCCCTGGATACGTCCTTGTTACAAACTCACACAGACGCTCTTCAATTCTCTGGCTGCCCGACACATTCGGCTACGCGCCGCAGTTACCGCAAATTTTGCGCCAATGCGGTGTTACGCGTTTCGTGTCGCAGAAAATGAGCTGGAATTTACGCAACAAATTCCCCCATAGTACATTTTGGTGGTTCGGTTTGGATAATGGGCTTCCTGTACTGGCGCATTTTCCTCCTGGCAGCTATGTTAATGAGGTAAAGGGAGTTATTGAGAGTACCCCTACTTTTTACGGGTACCGGAGTATACATAAACGTGAATTATTCTAGATTTACTCAGTGCCTGAGTACATAAGTAAAAAAATTCAAGCTAGGAAAACGTAAAAGAAACGCAATACTGTTTAGTCGACCCCCTTTGAATAAGCCCCTCGAATAAACCCTCTCTCAAAATTTGCTGGCGAAATAATAAACCCCCTGGGGTATTCCTAGAAAATACGGTAATTTCCTCTCCCCAGGTCAACCCAAAAGAATGCATCGAGCACCGGCAGAACTTTCTCGACCACGGCCGGTCCGACATGGCCATGTACCTGTACGGGTTCGGCGACGGGGGCGGCGGCCCCACCGACGACATGTGCCAGAGATTGGATAGAATTGTACTTGGGTTGTGACGAAATTGGTGGGGCAGTGGGCGTTTGCGGTATGGGGGAATGGATCTGGTGCCAATTCCTGACCCTGTGAAATGCAAACTACCATGCAAAGTGTCTAAAACGATGTAAAATGCACATTTCATTTTTTTACTGGTCCTTTGACAATTTTCATGACATTTTACATGCCTTTTAACATTTTACATGACATTTGACATTTTACAGCGCATTTTACAGGATTTGTGAACTCAAAACAGAAGAGATGTTGATTTTGATTAACTAGAGTTGCGTAAACGTATTTATACCAAAAATGTCCAATTTTTTCTCGTATTTATACGAATGTTTACGTTTTCTGAAAATACTAATATTTAAATGAGTCCAGCATTATATGGGTACTCTTACTGGCAGGTTGAACAATTTCATAAATACATTTGGAAACATCTGCAGATCTAAGTTGAAAACATGTGTTTTTATGTGGATACGTTGATGTCTTTCTCTGTTTTTTTTTTTAAATTACGTTTTAAATCGTTTTTGCTGCCCGAACCCCGTTATTACAAATACCACAAATCGTTCATCATGTCTCGCCAATTTCAAAACAGACTAGGTTCAAGTTGGCAAATCTCAGATGGGTGTGGAAATTAAGGCGTCATTGCCGGATAATTTTTTTGAGCAATTGGAGAAAAAAGTGGGTTTGATTTTATTTTCAATTTGATGCCAAAATTTATGCCGATCTTGTTTTTACATTTTTTTTTGTCATTTTCCAGCCCAACATCGAGAGATTGGCAACTTGGCATGGTGAATTGTACCTGGAATTGCACAATGGTTTGTCTAGTTTTTAAGAATGTTTTAAGAATACTTCGAGTTTTTAAAAACGTTTTGTAAAATTTGGAGTGTCGCCAGCGATTTCTTGCACCTGATGTCTTAACGATGTATTGTTGCGCTATACACCGAATGCTACCGCAATTTCTTAGAAAAAAGTTACCTAAAAAGATGGGCACCAAATACACCATCGTGATAATGTAATGTGATGATAAAATTTTTTATATATCACATTGTTTTGAGTTTTACACCACTGTGGGTTCTTAATACTTTGGGTTGCAAACGGTACGGCTAGTCGGTAAACGATACAATACCTCCAGTTTACCCCCAGATAGATGACCTCCAGTTTTACGGTAAATCGTATTGATGGTAAATCTGAGAATTTCAGTAGAGATAAATACATACCCTAAATCCTCGAATAAGACCCCAGGGGAGTTATTTTTTCGTCAGACGTTTTGGAGGGGGGAGTTATTCGAGGGGGGAGTTATTATTACCTCAGGAAACCTGGACTTTATTTATTGTATGGATGCAGTATGTAAACTTGTGTAATTCAGGTATTCCACTGTCCAACAACAACAAAACAATGTGTATACACTGCATACACTTTATGTATCTGCTGTCTCTACTATTCTTTTATTGTTTTGTGTTGTATCCTTTTCATCAGAAGTAGGAGTTATTTAAGAGGGGGGAGTTATTCAAGGGGGGAGTTATTTTTTCCTCACCCCGCCAGCAGGGGAGACTTATTCAAGGGGGGACTTATTCGAGGGGAGGGTCTTATTCGAGGATTTACGGTAGTTTAGTAGTTGATTGACATACTTTGTAGTAAGTCAATCAACTACTACAATAGTACTACTCACCCGTCCAGGCACTTACACAACCCAATCCCGCATAAAAGCCTACAACCAGGGGCCACTCCCAGACCCTGTAAAATGCCCTGCAAAATGCAAAATGTCAAACGACTAGTAAAAGATACAATTTGACATTTTACATGACATTTTACACTTTGCATGGCATTTTACAGGCTCTGGGAGGTGGCGCCAGAAACTCGAATGTCTGCTGCACGATTGCGAATTTCTCGCCGCGCTGCGGTACATTTTGTCGCGCGGTAAAATTTGCCGCAACTTCGAGACATTATGGAAACCGGTGCTGCTTAATCAGTTCCATGACGTGCTGCCTGGCAGGTGCCAGTTCCCCAAGTAGACAAGTGAACAGAAAAGTGATTTGTGGAAGGTAGAGCTAGTAGGGCGCTATGCACGCTGGGTGTCAACTGGTTTCCATTTCAATTCAGATTTTAGTTGACGTTTTACAGGACAATTTTCTAGTGCACATGCGGCAATGTGCCTGCGCACACTAGTTATCACACGAAATTTCGAAAACGTGGTCCCGGTACATGGTTCGGCAAAAAGTCGGGACTGGGGCGGTCCCGGTCCCGACATTTGGAAAAAGTCAGTCCCGGTCCCGGTCCCGACCACCCAGTCCCGGTCCCGGAATATTATAGCGGTCCCGACAAGGGATGAAAAAAACAACATATTTTTCAATGATCTGGGTTTAAGAATGACATTTTTTTATAAAATGGTTTTTTTCAAAGGCACCCAAATATAGTCACAATGTTGTCAACATATACACGTAAACATGCGAGGCAAATAGCGGTACTTTATGATGTTATACATAGCAATATAATGGTGGTGGAGCCATCTGATAGTATTATAAGTGGTGATTTCTGCCACAAAAATATAATATTTTTATATCAACATGTTACATAAATAGGTTAATATATACTTTTCATCAAATGTTCAGGGCTTAAAGTGAAGCTGGGCATGGAATACTGCTTGAATAATGTTATAAGAAAAGGCTAATACATTGAGCTTGGTCCTTCCCACAGCGGAAGTAATATGTATGTGGAACAACAGTAGCTGGATATTACATACCAATATAGTAAAAACTGGACCCCGGTCCCGGTATGGTTCGGCAAATCCTGGTCCCGGTCACGACCCCCCAGTCCCGGTCACGACCCCCCAGTCCCGGTCCCGACAATTGAAAAAAGCCAGTCCCGGTCCCGGTCCCGACCACCCAGCCCCTGTCCCAGTCCCGACATTAGAAAATTTCTGGTCCCGGTCCCGGTCCGAAAATTTGGTCCCGTTTGAACCCTACTTAGGACGCATTTGTGTTTTCTACAATGGGGTGGCCGTCAGCTACAGTTGACGGAGATTAAAAATGCTAGTAGAAAACTAAAACACGTTCAATGCTCATTTATGAGTTTTCGAAATTTCGTGTGAAAACTAGTGTGCGCAGGGCCAATGTGGAAAATGAACTAGTATAGGTATACTCGGTGGACATCACACTTAGTATGGAAACGTACCGTAACCCATCTGAATAATGAACTAAAAATTGTACAGTTTTTCATCATAAGATTTCGCTTTTACTATTGAATAATTTATCACAAGATTTTTTCATTAAATTGTGGTAGGATTCTGCACATACTTTGCGGTCCGCTGAGTATAAATACGTGCATTTACACAGTGTCCACAACCCGTCAACTAAAATGTGAATCGGAACCATTTATCCAGCTGACGTCAGATGTCATTGTTAACTAGTGTGTTGAGGGCCTAATATAATAGAATAACCCCCCGGGTCTTGCAACATCAACATTATGGGCCAGATAGCAGCACCTTGGACAGTGTCCATATTCGTCAGAACTCTCAACGATGCGCTCATGCAGCCCATCCTGCCTGATTACACCAAATCTACAGCACCTAACAGGGGACTTGGTTACCTTCTGCACGCGTGGAACGACAAATGATGGCAACACGCCAACCAAATAATCGCACAATTCCGACAACTCGACAAGCGGCATAATGTCTACCAGACGCTTAACAATTGCCCTACAAGCCCTACCCTTGGCGCGTGCGCGGGAATCCTGTCTGCCAAACTTCACCAGCTTGGTGCCTTTCGACCTAGCTATTCCGAAGGACGTTGGCTTCGGAACTTTTCGGTCTACTTGGTTGCCACAGCTAACAAAGTCCGGTCGCGCAAATTGCAAAAGCTTGCAGCTAATTATGTGCGGCTGTAATTTCCCCCTTTTACCCACCAAATACCAAAGGTTTCTGGGCTGCACAGTTTTCTTCAGCCTTTCAGCAGTTTTCTCAGAAACACCACAAATTCCGGGCTCAATAAAAGTCGGCTCCATGATCAAATGATCAGACAACCACTGCTGAGAGGCATCGCTAATCACTTCACCCGTGGGCAAAACAGAATCAATAACAAAATCACCGGCGCCTTGAACCTTTTCCGCATACGTGGCCCTTCTCTGGATTTGAAACAACTCCGACACAGGTTCAAAACTATCAAAGACTGGGCCCGGTTCCAAATCATCGACCTCCCAGAAACCTTCAGAACTTGGCGCGCCTTCAGAAACAGAAACAAGATTAGCCCACGCCTCAAAAACCAACAACTGAACATCACTCGAATGCAAGCAAATAAAAGCGACTTCCATCATGATTCACAAATTAGAATAGAAATAACTAGATCCACTAGCTGGAATGAGCCAATAGATTAAGTAGGAAATTAGTTGCACCAGAGTAAACTTGAATTACACTAATTGGGTTTCTCGAATAACGTTGCAATTAAAGTTTCCAAAGTATTTGAGTATTTCCAATTTACCTTTCCACTTTCCAAATCAAAACAGTAATACAAAAATGACTAAATAACACTCAGGGTCCTATAAGCTAAACCAGACAGGTGAGGATAGCAGTACGGTACACTGGTAAGAGACCACACAAGACCAGGTACTTAAGTCCTAGCTTGGCACAGCACCAGGGACGTATCCAGGATTTTTGATTTTTGGGCTCAGCCCCATCCTAAAATTTTAGCTAAATAGTGGCGGAATGGCGCTATTGGCATTGGCGACAGTGCCATGGAACGCTGTATATGTATGTAAATATACATACAAAACAGCAAAAAGCACAACATTGAGTGTGTTCACAACGATTTGCGGCCACATGGAGCAAATCTGACGATAATACCTTAATGTCTGGTGAAGAATGCGCGCTTGCGCGCAAAAATTTTTACGCTGACGTTGAAAAAGTCGCATTTTCCGGTCACGCCCCCCCCCCCCCCCGCCCCCCCCCCCTGGATACGGCCCTGCACAGCACCACTATCAAAAGTAATTCTACGACAACGTAGCACAACTGTTTGGGCCCCTACGAAAGCCTAGAGTGAGTCAATAGGTGTACAGCCTACTTCAGCTTATACTACGCCTAAAACAAGTCCACAGAGGTCCAGACGTACAGTAAGCATCACAGATGGTGGGTTCTCCCCATACAACACCCTATCTTAACTATACCGGCAGCTCCGTGTGGCCACTCCTGCCCCTGTGAACCTAAATGTCACCGTGCAGAGGGAAGAGAAGGCCTATGCCAGAGTTAGCAGAGAATGAATAACCAAGGGTAGGCTCATTTCAGCTGATGAATCACTGGCTTAGTAATTAGAATTGGATTGAGTAGACTGATGATGATCACAAGATTGGGGCTCTATTTTATAGGTCTGAAATGCCCAAAACCGGTTTGCAGCTGGGCGGAGCCAACCAATCACGAGAGTGCATTCGAAAATGTACCGAAAATAAGTGACTCCAGCTGAGCAGAACCCTACACTACAAGGTCACTTTTTAATGGAACGAGGGGGATGGTGACTTGACATTCAGGAACACCCTTCTTCTGGCACTCAGCCAGCTAATAAAGCCAAACCTGGAACTGTGCCAAACTAGAAAGTAAAATACCTACAGTAACCTACCAAATGTAACTATACAAACTAACAGCTTAAAAATGACTCACTGAGCGAGACTCTCAAAGATTAAACATGATACATTTAAAACATGCCGAGTGAATCCACAGCTACTCGAACTGCAAACACAAACAAAAAGGACCAAAATACAAAGATAACCGTATTTGCTCAAACGTGAGCTCGTCCAAACCAGCGTACCAATCGGCCAACGCGAAACCAAACACGAAGTGCAAAAGTGCAAAACACAGAAATAAGTGCGAAACATAGAAATAATTGCGAAACACAAAACACAATCACAAAACACATGCAATTATCACAACTAAGGGGGTTAGGTGGGTAAATGAATACAAGCAAATACACATAAATACATCACATATCACATACTGCGGCACCTACCGCGAACCTACATCCTAACCCTACTCCTACAACCTACAACATCACAAAACTCCTCCCTGTGGCAGCAGTGGCTGCGGGGTATGCACCCAATATACACACAAAACTGCCTTTTTGGCATTCTTCCAATTTCCTTGGGATTGGCCCGTCTCTACTCCGAAGGACGTAGACTTCAGGAGCTATCAAGGCCGCTCCCTATCTTACTATTTTTAACTTAAGGCACATACCCCTCCAGAAGGGGTGACCCGTCTCTACTCCGAAGGACGTGGGCTTCAGGAGCTATCGGGGCCATCCCTTCCGGTGGCCACTCCCACCGAAAACTCTCTGAGCGGCCAAAGTTCTGTCGCTCCGCGGACGCTTCCGGCGGCCACCGCTGTCGACGCTCACGGGGACTGGGTAGGGGAGATTTATAAGTTTTCGAACAATAAACTGTCGCCAAAACACGGCGGCAGCACTTAGCCCCCCTCGAAAATACACTCAGTGCCATTTTCCGAAAGTTGGCACTCAGCCAAAAGTGGCCGATTCGACACTTACAAAAATCGCCCAAAACACCAAAATCCCCCAAAACTCTGGCTCCGGCGGTCAGCGGTTGTCGAATAGTGGCGACGCCACGCTGTCGCGGCCGTCGGAGTCGTTCGCCGGCGCCCATTCGGTCGCCATACCCAGGGGAATCGATTTTCGACCGGCGCTGCTTTTCTTTTTAGTGAAAGCGCCGTAAGTCTCGCGAACGTTAGGTTCCGTTCCCGGTGGTGTTGAATGACGTCACCCGGGCTTTTTCCTGACTAAATGTAGCTAACTAGGCATTGTCGCTAATTAAAATTAGCGACATAGCGCTATCGACGCCAAATTATACATGTAATTCGCACCAATTCACAATCCCAGAGGCGTTGATCTGGCACTTTAGTGTCTTGGCGCCAATTACCGTAGTCGGCGTCGACAGCGCCCAAAGTCCCGTGTAAATTAAGTTCCATATAGGGCGACGTCGTAATGATGTCACTTTGGCCCAGAAATGACCAGTATGGCGTTTCCGGCGGCTAGAGCGCCACGGTTAGGACTTGTATGCGTTAATTGACGCTGAGTCACAATCCCAGAGGCGTAGGTCTGGCATTTTTGTGGCTCGCCGCCTGTGATGAAGCCACCGAAGTCAGCGTCTTCTACCACCGAATCCGGCTGCTTCAAGACCGTAGTGAGAAACGGCCTTTAGAGTGGTTGATTTCCCGTTGTAGCCAAACGTCCACTTGTCGGCAGCCAAGTTGAGTTTATTTCGTAGTTGCGTGTTGAAAGGGGTTTCGAGATTGTTTCAGGTACTTTATTTCGATCAGATACAGCGTGATACAAAAGCGCAAAGCCTAGCGAGCTTCCTAGTCGAAGTTTCTATCGCTAGCTTATTTTGAAGACTTGGGGTGGGTCCGCAGACTGAAGTAAAAACTTCCAAAGTAGCTAAGACACGGAAATTATGTATAAAACACAGCTACAGTAATTTCCTAAATTCAAATGCACAAATGAGACACAAATACAATAGTGAGACACATTTAGCCGAAACAGTTGGCCTATTCTATGTGTGCAAACATTCAAATACTTATGGTAAAGAAATACCAGGTACAAATTGGGCTAATGGAAAAACTATTAATCTTGAGAGGCGCGAAGTCGGCAAACTCGGCCAATTTACTAATTTGCTTCAATTTGTCAGAAAACATTGACGCACATTGGAACTAATAAAATAGGGTTTGGAAATTGTAACTAGCAGTGCAAATATTCCTAATGATGTGAATAGAGCAGGGTATGTTCAAGGCAACAATAATAATCACTTCCTGGAAACGTATATTTCATAATTGACAAATTGGGACTTATTCGAGGTAAATGGATATCTTAATTGAGCAGGGTTTCTAATATATTTAGCTTGAGCAGGGTATTAACTTAAATGTCAAATTAATATAATATAAAGTAGTGAGCGGGGTTATACCAATTGTGCCTACGCGAAGGGCTTTAATACATATGCACAGTAAATGCTAGTTGCGCGCAAGGCGCTAATTCTCTATTAGTATGCTGGCCAAAGTAAATACGTAGCACATAATATAATTACAAGATTTGAGTTTGTCAACTTGCAAGTAAACTATATAAATGTATATATAATAATGATCAGAAAATTACGGCGAGTTGAATGAGCCTAATTTCATGTTAATACACCTAATAATAACTTATTTGACCTTTTAACCTAAATATTCCACATAAACATTCCAATAACTTATAAGACACTTTCCTAATTGAATATTCTCCACTGATAATAATATAGTGCGGGAAATATGAATTGTGCGGTAAAATTAATATAGTGCAAAAAATGTAAAATTAGTGCAAATAAGTAAATGGACAAATATGAGCCTAATTATCAAATCTCTGTATTTCTTTATCCATCCATTTTGCCACGGTCAGCACACTCCGGGCGGAAGAGTTGCTGCACCCCATTGTTGCAGCAACGTCACATGCTGGTGGTGGTGGGCGCCAACGTGATGAGCGGCGTCTCCACAGTCGCCTTGGTTGTGAACGTGGTCGTGCGCGAAGTCGTGGGCGTGCGTGAAGTCGCAGGTCCGGTTGCTGGTGATGCCAATGCCGATCTAGTCTGATGATGAAGCAGGTAGTTGCCCGTGTCGCTTCCTGCGCGTTCGCGTGAGGTGAATTTGCGGATATCAGGCATGTGAACACTGTCTCTGTTCCTGGCTCTGACTTGTCCCTCATCAGCTGAACTTTCATCTGGCTGAACGTATGCTGATAGTGACTTTGCCATTCTGTCCTCTGTTTCTGCTCTCCTGGCAAATCTGACAGACTGTGTTGAGTTGGATCTGGCTCTCTGAACTCTGGTTTCTGGTAAATCTGGCATTGGTGGAAGCTGGTACGGCTTCGCTCCCAATTTCTTACAGATCGGACAGGTTCTGGTCACATTGTAGATCACCCATCTGCCCTGTGTAATCCAGTACTTTTGTCTGATCGCTGCCAATGTATGTTGCACTCCTGCGTGCATCAATTTCTCATGCTGGTCTCTGACGATCAGCTGAGTCACTGTAGCCTTTGCTGGCAACAGTATGAGTGGCACTGTGACCTCCTGTGGGTCACTATGCTCCATTCTGCCGTGGCACTTCAGGATTCCATCCTGATGCATCTGCACATTGAGCCATTTGATCAACTGCTGGTCTGCAGCTGTTTTCTTGCCATTCTGGCTGCCTTTGCTGTGGCCTGTTGCCAGAATCTCTGCCACTCCTTTGTAATGATTCTGTTGCGTTACTTTGATCCAGTATTTCAACGCAACCTCTCTTTCTTCAATGCTGATAATTCCCTGTGGTTTCATTGTACCACAGATACTTTCCATAATTTCTGACAGTCCACTCTGACTGCCATTTCTGCTGCGCTTTATGTGCATTTGTCGCACAAATCTCATCACGTATACCATAGCATCCAGTAACTTTGTCAGTGATGAGAATCTTTGTATCTCAATTCCCAATGGGTTGCTTTGCTTGCTTTCATCAACTTGCATGTTGCTGGCATCTGGGTCACTGGCCACTTGTTGTGTGGCGCCCAGGTAAATTGGACTGGCTTTTGGGAACTTGAGCTCTTCTTTCTTGATTTCTGCCATTACTTCTGGCGTGACTGGCTCCACTTTCGGCTCTGGCCACTCTCCAGTCATTAGCCATTCTGGCCCCTTCCACCACAGGTTACTGCCTTCCAACTCTGACATATTCATGCCTCTTGTGGCCATGTCAGCTGGGTTCTCCAGTCCTGCGATGTGTCTGATGTGCATGTTCTCTGTCTCATTCTGAATTTTCTTGATTTCATCCAATCTGTTCTTGACAAAACATGCCAGTGGCTTCGCTGTTGTTAGCCACTTCAGACAACAGGTTGAATCTGACCATACAACTGTCTGACTGAATTTGACGTCCTTGAGCTCTTTGTGAATAAACTTTGACATTCTGCTGCCGATCAACATTGCTAACAATTCCAGCCCTGGAATTGTCACTTCTGGTTTCTTTGGAGCGAATCTCAGTCTGGAGTACAGCAGGCTCGATGTGCCGCTGTCATTTTCCGTTTTCTGGCATATGTATGCCGCTGCGCTGTATGCCATTGCTGAGGCATCAACGAAAATGTGCAGTTGTGCATCTGCACCACTCTGATAATTCAATATTCTGTTGAACTTGATCTGTCCAACTTTGAGCAATTCTGTCTCCAATTGTTGCCAAATTGCTGTCTGTTCCTCAGACAGGGGTGTGTCCCATTCTTTGGCACTTGGTCCTGAATGCCATAACGTTTGCAAAAATCTCTTTGCTGGCAGTAGGATGGGACTGACGAGTCCCATTGGATCAAAACATCCCGCAGTCACCTTTGCAACTGTCCTTTTCGTGGGAAGTTTGATTTTCTGGTCAGTTTCTGATAATTGTGATTGCTGAACTGTCTTTGGCGTTTTCAGCCACATCTGGTCGCTTTCTGTGTCCCATTTCATTCCTAGGACTGTTGTGACAATTTCCTTGGCCACATCTGACTCTGACAATTGCCAAGTAAAGCTCTTATTATTGCTGTTCCACTCTCTCAAATTCATCTGTGCCTCTGTGAACAGCACTTTGGATTCCTGGTACAATTCAATTGCTTTCTGCTCTGTGTCCACACTGAGGATCAAATTATCCACATACAGATTTTCATCGATCAATTTTGCATTCTCTGTGCCAGCCTGATTCAGATGGTATCTGACTGTCAGTGCCAGCAGCGCTGGGCTGCAGATTATACCAAATGGCACTCTGGCAAATCTGTAAATCTGAATGTTGTCCTCCATGGATGGTTTCGTGGGATCCTTGTACCACAGAAATCTTGTCACATCTCTGTCACTGTCCTGCAGACTGATCTGCAGAAACGCTTTCTCTATGTCTGCGACCAGTGCAATTCCATGCAATCGGAATCGCATCAGCATCCCTACCAGCTGTGGTAGTATAACTGGACCGCGGTACATGCACTCATTCAAGCTTGGCATGCCTGGCGGTTTCGCTGAGGCATCATATACCTCTCTGACCTTTGTGGTAGTTTTCTCTGGCGTTATCACTGGTTGATGAGGCAATATATGGAACTTTCTGCCATCCATAATATCCTCTTGGACTTTCTTAATCACTCCTTGCTCCTCTTGTGCTTTCATGATTGCCTGAATCTTCTCCAGTAATTCTGGGTCTCTCTTGAGCCTGTTGGTGAGGTACCTGAACCTCTTGAACGCCATTGCTTTGTTGTCTGGGAGTTCATGCAAATTCGGCTTGTACATGAACTTTACAGAGTACCGTCCATCTGGGTTTCTCTGTACACTTTCATTGAATTGCTTTATGGCCTCGTCATCCTCGACGAGGTCTGGCTGGTCCATTATGCCAATGGTATCCAGTCTGTCCATATCTTTGACATTTGGTACAGGAGCAATTGACAACGGTGCTTCCTCGTACCACTTTTCTCTCTGAATTTGATGCACAATTGTGTTGACCACCACCGGATATGCGCCATCCGTGGTCCATTGATTTCTGTTGCTCGTCAGCTGCCCACCTCCCATCAGCAATCCCAATTCTGATGGAATGACATACAATCCTGACGGAAGTCTGGTGGTGCTGGTGTTTCTGGACATCAAGTCCCAGAAATAATTCAAGCCCACTATAATGTCTGGCTTGAACTTGCACTCTGTCCCCTTTTCTTTGGGAATTCTGTCTGCAAAGTAACTCTCATCTGGGAAGTACTTCTGCAAGTACTTTTCGTCCTGTTCTGACACAGGCACTTTAACTTGTTCTGTGGTCAACGTCGGGACCACATCTGCCACCATGTCAACTTTCTGGCCATTTCTGAGCCGCATTCTGAATTCCACTTGCTGCACCACTTTATAGTGCGGCTTTTCATTTCCGAATGTGTACACCTGAATGTGGTGTTCACCTGTACTCTTCAAATTGAGTTTCTTGGCCACTTTCTCTGACATGTACGTTCCCTGGGATCCTGTGTCCAGGAACGCTTGAATCTGTAGTGGTGGCTGTTCAGGCTCCATCTCTGTATCCATTTCTGAAGCCTCAATCAGTGTTCTGGCTGTCATCAACATTGACATATTCCTGTTGACTGACAGGTTCACTGACGTATTCTGTTGCTTTGCATTTGGTTCTGTAACCACTGTGCTGGATATGGTTTCTGTCTCTACCATTTCTGGTCCAGCTTCTTCCACAGTGACACAATTGACTGTGGCTTTTCTCTGTTGGCTCTGTGCTGGTCTACCGGCCGTCGGCACAGACTTTCTGCCATTGTTTGCTGACTGTTGGCCATTCTGTTGACCATTTGCTCTGAATGCTGGAATTTGCCGTCCAGCGTTTCCACTGCTATTGTCACCAAATTTCTCTGGGCACACCGCAGTGTGGTGCCTATTGGACTTGCAATAGAAACAATTTCTTGTAAATTGACACTGAGCCATGTAATGCCCTTTCTGCAGGCATCTCAGGCATCGCTCTGCCTTTGACAAAATCATTCTCCTTTCTCTGGCAGTTTTGAACTTTGGACACTTATCATTGAAGTGTAATTGCTGTGTGTCATTGCAGAACACACACGGCCTCCCAGGATTCATAAATCCAGCCTGTGGTGCACTCTGACCATTCTGGATCACAGACATGCTCCCTGTGCTGGTCCTTGGGTTCTCTGGCCCTCTGAATCGATTCCCATTGCCTTGGAATCGATTATTGAATTGCTGTGCGCGCTGATTATTCCCAAATCCCTGGCGCGATTGCTGAACTGGTGCCTCAGTTTGCTGTGCGTGCTGTACAGCCTCACTGAGCGCTAGCTGCTTGCCAAACAGCTTTCTGAATTTCTCCACCGTCAAGGCTTCCTCAGTTCCCTGTTCCTTCTGGATTTCTCTGAGAACCTCGGGTGGCACTTTCTGTTGCAGCTGGCTCAACAGCATTGGATGCTCCACTGATTCACCCAGTGACTCCAACTGCTGGAGCAGCCTCTCAATTGCATCAAACAAAATTCTCATATCCTGACAGGTATTCCTGGCCTGTCGTAGCTTCATGATATTACTCATCAGCGTGTTTCTGACCACAACTGGCTGGTCATATCTCTTCTTGAGCATTGCTATTGCAGGTGCATAATTTTCTGCGGTCACACTCAATCCACTGATCATGCCAAATGCTGAGCCCTTCAGCAAGCTCCTCAAGTATGAGAACTTGGAAATGTCCTCCAAATCTGTTCGATTGTGAATGTGGGATTTGAACATTTGCCACCATGATCAAAATTTGACAATTTCCCCAGTAAACTGTTCAACTTCCAGTTTCTGTAATTTGACGCTCTTTGCTGTGGTTGCATTGGTTGAACTGGCCCCCGGAGCAGCTCCCTGAGCTGTCAGAGCCATCTGTGCAGCCATCTGCTGTATGAATGCTGTGTTGACTTCATACATGGTACTTCTGCTCAGTTGCTGGATCATATCTTGCAACTCTTCGATGTACATGTTCATGGCTGCAACTTTCTGTGTCACCAAGTCTGACATATTTGCATACTCATCATATGCATCTTGGTACATCTTCTGTTCTTGTTCCATCTGATCGGGTTCGTCAATGTCTTTGACGACATCCGTCCATGCGTCAAATTGAGTTCTCACAGCAGTCATTGCACTCTCCAATTTTGCACCCTCCTGTTTGATTGATGCAATCACTCTTCTCATTTCTGTTCTCTTCTCCTCCTTTGATGCTCCCGCAAATATTTCCGGGTCATATTTGGCAAATTCTCTTGCCAATCTGCTGTCCACCCTGTGCTTTGCTGGCCCCAGGGTCTTTCTGATGTGACCCGTTGGTGAAACCATTTTTGCTGATGAATTTTCCTTCACTGTTTCTCTTTATAGTGCGTCGCCTGTGACGCTTGTGACGCTTCTCTGCGTCTTTCTGTGCAGTGCTCTGTGCACCACGGATTTGTTGTGCCACGCACAATACCAATGCAGTCCTACAGGCCCCTGACGTGTTTTATCACGTGTTGACCTCTACTGCACTAGCACCAGGTGTGTTCCTAAAGCCCCTGACGTGATTGTTTACACGCGTTGACTTCAACACACCGGTCAAATCCACCTGGACAATAAACAAGTTCTTTGCCCAGCAGTGTGCGCCCAAAGAGGGTCCGTACACACTCTTTCTGAGCGCTCTGGCGCTCTTTCGGGCACACCTGTGTGCCCTGTGACCACGCCGGCCACTTGCTTCCTGAGCGGCTCCTGTGCCGCTGTGCGCAGTGCTGCGCTTGCTGTGTCGCCTGTGACACGTTTCTGTGCACTCTGGTGCACTTTCTGATTCTGGGCAGTGTTTCTGTACACTGCTCTGCAATTGCGCCTGTGCAATGCAGACTTCTGGCACTTTTGTGCTGTCTGATCTGATGGTACCGAGCAGGCACAGCGTGTATATTTGATGGGAGCTCCGCAAAGCCCCTACACGCTACCAAGTATCCTAATACTTGGTTTTCAAATCCACTCTCTGTCAGCTACAGCCCTCTGTCAGCTACAGCCCTTTGTACACTGATACCCCTACTTTTGCACTTCCGAGGTATGAGTCCACTCTTACCCAGTGGAGCGAGGGACCTCCGCGAATGCCCAAAAACAGCCCTTTGACTAGCGTGGCTTTGTGGCGATCCTGTCTCTGTCAGGTCACCCTCCCTTGGCATAGGAAGGACGTGCGAGCGGTCACTGGCGTCCGGATGTCCAGGAGCGTCCAGCGAAAAGTTTGACCACCGTCCGACAATGACTCCTTGTCAAATGCCGGTGCCGCCCAGCGTCTAGCACCTTGCCAGAACACTGGTGAAAGCCGCCTGAAATCCTGACAGGTTTGTCAGAACTCCAGTGTCCTCCGCGCGTGAGCGTAGAACCGCTCCCAGGATGTAGACAGGAGTGCAGTGACTTTGGCACAATGCTGTCTGCAAATCAACAGCCAACGCTCAGCCAAGGCCAATTGATGTTCAGCAGGACTTTTGAAGTTCTGCCAACTGCCGCACAATGTTTGTTCCGGCTTGGTGATAGCACAATGTCATGCAATCACCCTGCTCGCTGCGCCATGTGATGAAGCCACCAAAGTCAGCGTCTTCTACCACCGAATCCGGCTGCTTCAAGACCGTAGTGAGAAACGGCCTTTAGAGTGGTTGATTTCCCGTTGTAGGCGAACGTCCACTTGTCGGCAGCCAAGTTGAGTTTATTTCGTAGTTGCGTGTTGAAAGGGGTTTTGAGATTGTTTCAGGTACTTTATTTCGATCAGATACAGCGTGATACAAAAGCGCAAAGCCTAGCGAGCTTCCTAGTCAAAGTTTCTATCGCTAGCTTATTTTGAAGACTTGGGGTGGGTCCGCAGACTGAAGTAAAAACTTCCAAAGTAGCTAAGACACGGAAATTATGTATAAAACACAGCTACAGTAATTTCCTAAATTCAAATGCACAAATGAGACACAAATACAATAGTGAGACACATTTAGCCGAAACAGTTGGCCTATTCTATGCGTGCAAACATTCAAATACTTATGGTAAAGAAATACCAGGTACAAATTGGGCTAATGGAAAAACTATTAATCTTGAGAGGCGCGATCTCGGCAAACTCGGCCGATTTACTAATTTGCTTCAATTTGTCAGAAAACATTGACGCACATCGGAACTAATAAAATAGGGTTTGGAAATTGTAACTAGCAGTGCAAATATTCCTAATGATGTGAATAGAGCAGGGTATGTTCAAGGCAACAATAATAATCACTTCCTGGAAACGTATATTTCATAATTGACAAATTGGGACTTATTCGAGGTAAATGGATATCTTAATTGAGCAGGGTTTCTAATATATTTAGCTTGAGCAGGGTATTAACTTAAACGTCAAATGAATATAATATAAAGTAGTGAGCGGGGTTATACCAATTGTGCCTACGCGAAGGGCTTTAATACATATGCACAGTAAATGCTAGTTGCGCGCAGGGCGCTAATTCTCTATTAGGACGCTGGCCAAAGTAAATACGTAGCACATAATATAATTACAAGATTTGAGTTTGTCAACTTGCAAGTAAACTATATAAATGTATATATAATAATGATCAGAAAATTACGGTGAGTTGAATGAGCCTAATTTCATGTTAATACACCTAATAATAACTTATTTGACCTTTTAACCTAAATATTCCACATAAACATTCCAATAACTTATAAGACACTTTCCTAATTGAATATTCTCCACTGATAATAATATAGTGTGGGAAATATGAATTGCGTGGTAAAATTAATATAGTGCAAAAAAATGTAAAATTAGTGCAAATAAGTAAATGGACAAAAATGAGCCTAATTATCAAATCTCTGTATTTCTTTATCCATCCATTTTGCCACGGTCAGCACACCGCCAGTTATCGCATTACACTAAGTGTTACATCAAGTGACATGTATTTTTGACAAGTAGATACTTGTAACTTGACTTTCCACTTGTTACTTTACTTATCACTCACCACATTTCTTTTCACTTGACCTCTCGCGGAATTGTCCCCAGCTCTATCAAAAGTGTATATCAGGATGCAATTGAATTGTATGACAATGTGTACAAGACGATGTTTGTTGATGTGGAAGGTGAAATGTGGTTTACTGGCGGGGATGAATGTGAGTTTTACTTACTTTTTGCGTTCATAGTTATTGTAAAAATTATTATTGCATGTGCAAAATTGTTACGTCAAAATTGATCACTGGTTGAATTTTACATTCAATTTCTGACAGTACATATCTCCGTTGCGCACACCAAATTTTTCTCCAAATTATGTGCAGCTCGTTTTACATATTTATGTAAATGGAGCCTGAAGTCATTCTCGAACCCTGTAAAATATATTGTTAAGTGTCAGATTTGTAAAGTATCACTTAAAAATGTTAAAGAGTGGCGGTACTGGTCCTTATCGATTTTTTCACCAGTATAAAGTATTATTTTTGCGGTGCATTTTTCGACTATGCCTTCAAATGTTCTCACCGAAACTTTTCAGCAAAAAACTGCCACCAAATTCTATTCAACACGCTGTCGTGGGCGCGCCTTGTGCATTTGGAGTCGCTCGGTTGGCACAATGCCAACACCGATGTAATTCTCGTTCCGGGAAACTCAGCTGTCCCTGTCAACTCGTGTACAAAAGTGTGTCCATCCGAGTTCGCGCTGAAAGTTGCAGAGAGCGGAAGCGGATCTATCGATGTGGAAAATCAGTTTTTCAGCGCGCAGATAGATCAGTGCGGCAGGATTACGAGGTTGGACAATTTGGTTGATATTGACCAGACAGAAAAGTTCCAACCATTAGTGGAAAAGCACCAGAAAAAGTATAGTAATAGTCAATAAGTTATAGGTAATCTGCCTTCTGTCGCTGACAACAAGTCGATAAGTCCACTTGTTTACTTAACTTCTTCCTAGATACTTTTGTTCGTGTCCTTTTTGTAAAAAGGCCACTGACAAAAAACTTATTGACACCCTGACTGTTCCCATACAGGTTGAGAGCAGCGGTGGGAATTTTTTACACTTAATTATCAACATCTGCAACTTAATGATAGACAGCGAGCAAGCCCATTGGACATTAGCATTCTGGTAGTATTGGGAAACGGAACTTGAAAAGCAACTTTTCTCTTTATCGACTTTGTTGGACTTATCGACTTATAGAATTTGAGGCCTTACTTGTCAAATTTGTCTGAACAAGTTCATCTTACCACCATAAAAATTCCTTTTTTAAAGCCTCAAATAATCCTCCAGACTAGTACACCAAAACAGTGGCTTTACTGTGACGAAACGACACGGGCCGAATTCATTCGGAATGAATGCATTGATATTATATGACGACGTGCCACTGTACTGGGACGCTTGGGACGTGATGGATTACCATTTGGAGACGGGAATTTTGATGGATTCTGTCATTGAGCCTTTGCGGGTGGTGAGAAGGTGAATTTTTTATGTTGTTTTGATTGAGTGATGTTCCATACAAGGAGGATGTTCCATACAGTGGCCAGGGGGTCGCCGTGGCTGCACCCCCCACTTATGGGACTTTTTATGATTGGCACTTTTGCACTAATGATTGAAACAAATTCTACTCAGCGATTTTGTAAGCAGTCCTATGTGTAAAATTAATGTAAAATAAGAATTACATTTATATATTCCATTGCATTGTTTTATTAGGACACAATGTAACAAAGCATTGATCACAGAGAAAGACTATTTGTGAACATACGCTGAACTTCTGTTTCTTTGTAGTATAAACATCTATATTGATTTATATCAAAAAAGTTCATCATTAGTTGAACTCCAGAATTATAGAAAATATTTTTCAGGTATGAAACCAATGCCCCAGAAAAGACCCTATTCAAAGTAGACTTGAAATGCACTTTTCACATTGGCAAACGAAGCACTTGTGAAATGACACTAAGTGTCAGCGCATTTGAACCCCATATTCATTGCCACTTGAAATTAGATTGGAAAGAGAAACATAAAATACTGAAAATGCGATGCGAGTCAAATATCAGAGTGGAAAAGGCACTTTATGGGACTCAGTTTGGTTACATTGAACGTCCCACACATCAGAATACATCTTGGGATGAAGCCAGGTAATTTTTTATTTATTTATACGGTTCACTAGTTAAATTTGGTTATTCTGATTAGGGCACAGCCGCCATGTGGTCCAGCCGTTAGGGCGCTCGCGTTCGCGGGTTCGATTCCCGCGTTTGGCAGTGCAAATTTTGCACTCTTTCTATGCGTACCTATGTACCTGCGCACACCAGTTTTCACACGAAATTTCGAAAGCTCGCAAATTAGCTTAGAACGCATTTGAGTTTTCTACAATGAGGTGGACGTCAACGGGGCAGGCCTGATACGCACATCTGCCCATTACGCACATTTGCCCGTTTTTTCACTTGACACTTTCAAGTGATTTTCAGATATGAGTGAAGTGAAAAAAAGTTCACCAATGTCATTGCGCAGCGTTTTTCACTTCACTCATATCTGAAAATCACTTGGAAAAATGTCAAGTGAAAAAAACGGGCAAATGTGCGTAACGGGCAGATGTGCGTATCAGTGCACCTCCGACGTGAACTACAGTTGGCGGATATTCAAAATGACTCAATGTGGAAAACTCAAACACGTTCAGAGCTCAATAATAAGTTTTCGAAATTTCGTGTGAAAACTATGTTGCGCAGGTCCAATGTGGGAATCCAAGAATCCAGCTTAACTGAATCTGAAAACAAAATATTCTGTCTAATAAATGCACAAGTTTTAACACACAGATTCGAAGTGTGCGGGCACAAATTTGGCTGTTTGCACGAAAGCCCAAATGGTCTAGGAATTGCTATTTTGAGCCCTGCGAAGTACGGTTTTAGTGCAAACTGCAGCGGCGATATCAGTTTGTCGCTTTTGCGCGCGCCCACCGCACCAGACGCAAATGCAGATCAGGTGTGTAAAATAAGATTTGCAAAAAAATTACTGAAAAGAAAGTTTAAGGGGCGAAATTCATTGTGTAAACGTGTAAACATTCCACTGACTCTGTTTTGTGAATGTAAATACGAGATTTATTGGCGCACCGCACACTGAAATTTTGCGTTCAGCGTTCGAACGTTTTTGCACGCTGAACTACAAACGCTGAAATCTATATCTAAAGAAACAACATTTTTGAAGTGGAAAAAATTCTACTCGCATGTGAATTGCGCGAAATATTGCAAATTCCGAAATTTTTACGCTTCAAAAACGTTGCGTTCTTTAGATTTTGATTTCAGCGTTTGTAGTTCAGCGTGCAAAAACGTTCGAACGCTGAACGCAAAATTTCAGTGTGCGGTGCGCCATTCTGCACCAAGTTTGGACCTTTTCAATGTACAATCTTCTATTGTAATTTTGCTTATTATTCGTTATCACGTTTACTCCCATTTGTTATATGGACTTTTAGACAAATGGTCACCAAATTGACCCAACACATTTCCGACGTTGCAGGGTGTCCACGATATAACTTACGGCATCATGCCATTTTTTGGCTCAGTGCCAGACTGCGGGTATTCACATTTTGGTGATGTTGCATTGCCAATCAGTGTCTTGAGATCGGCCTATGAGCTTTGCTATCCTGTGAGGAAATTGTTTTGTTCGCCGTTGGGTACTTCTTTGCGGGATGCGATTCAATTGTCTGATAAGAGTTGGTTCACTTTTTATTTTTACATTTATTATTTTATTTTACTGAGGAGTTTTTTTCGTCAGACTTTTTTACATAGGTTTCTAGGTCGCACCATTCAAGTCGTTTTAGTTTTCATCGCAGATTGTCCATTTTGTTCCTGAAAAAATTGCCCGACAAATCTGGACATAACTCCGCATAGACTGTATGGCCAAAAAAATCATTTATACAAAAATGTAGGCAATAGTCTCAGGTATCTGAAAAGTACGTGGCAAGCTCTGTCGCTCAAACATGGCGCTGTCGGGCCACCGCTTAACTTTAAAATGCGAATTTGAAAAATTTAAATTGGTGGAGATATGCACTTATGGAACGAAACTCTTCACATGACCCTTGCGCTTTTTTAAAACAAACTACTTTGAATAAAGCAGATGGAAAAAGCGCTGGCTATCCCGATATCAGTAGAACTAGTTGACTAGAAGTCTAAAAAACTCGTTCGAATGCATTTTTGTTCACGGCATACTTCAGTTAGCTCCAGACGGTGCAGAATTAGAGGTAATATTTATTATTTGTTTTTATTTTATAAAAATTTTTTTTTTCTACGTTCAGATGTCATCCTCGAAACTGTCAAAGTGTCCGAAAATGAGCGTGGCCTAATTTTACGATTTTACGAATCCAGCGGCTCCCGTCGAAAATGCGTGCTCACTTTCGGCAAAGTTATCAGTTCCGATTTGGATGTAAAACAGATTAAAGTGCGCAAATGCGCTGCCGGTTTGTTTGGATGTGGCCCTTAAAAAGTTGTGTATTGTTTAGATGGTTTCTGAAATATGTGTTATTTGCGTTTTTTGCAAGTTATGGGGGGACTTTCGTTGTTACGTGTAAAAACAATAGTTGTGAAAACGTATTTACGTTTACTCGATAAATACGTATACTCGCGTACTGCGTAAATACGTTTACGTTTCCTCGCGAAAAAATCCCGTTCTCACCAGTTCCAGTCCAGTTCCAGTAAAATACCAGTACCAGTTCTTTTTGAAAGTACGCGAGTACACACACAACGTATTTTTAGGGGACAGAAAATGATATTTTGCCAAGCAGTAAGTGACAAGCATAAAACAAAACATGCTAAGAAATACTTATCAGGAGAGAAAGCACATCTTTGGTGTATATCCGGGAAAAATTGTAATATATTGACATTTTCTCGAGACAAAATACTCACTTTTACGTTTTCTATGAGAAAAAATACCCGTTTTTACGTTTTCGCTGAAAAAAGTATTTTACTCATTTTTGGCGCAGTGTGAAAGTATTTAAAAAAGTACTTAACGTTTTCTGTACTCAGGGGTGGGTTAACGAAAAATACTTTAACGTTTACATTTACTTTTGAAAAAGTTCAGTCGTTTTAACGACTCTGGTAAAACCTTCACGTTTATATGGGGATCAAAGAGATGCTGCCTTTAGTCGAAATTTTCATTAAACACCTACTTTGTGGAAAAATAAAAATTTCTCAAATACACAAATAATTTGTTATTCTTTCCATTTCAGATGAGTCAGATTTATCGGCTGACAATGACAATGAAATCAATTGTGCTTTTGAAATGGGACAGTGGTATCTGAAATTTGATATGCAAAAGTTTCAAATCTTGACCTTGTTTGTCGAAATGACCTTTTGAATATAGGTTTTCGTGTGTCCTACTTGGTCGGGCTGAAAAGTCCCCGGGCAGTGCTCGCCATTCGCGCTAGGGGTAAGCTACGGTTATAAAATTTTAACACGTTAATATATCAGGTGTTTTGAGTTTGCACCCACAATTTCACCTCTCTAGCTCCACCCACTGCGGAACTGTGGGGGTTACAATTTCGGTCATTTTGTACTGACGTACAAATGGTGCTCTAGCTCAACGCTGCTTTAAGTTGTGATCATGAAACTTTGGCTAGTGTAAGCCACCAATGTTGGCAATGTGCTGATAGTATTCAACACTTTCATCAACATCATTGCTATTAAGGTAAAATTAATATGCAGATCAGGGTGATGTGCAAGAAACGTGGGATGGATGTTTTTGGTGATCATCTGAGATCATGTTGTATTGCAGTGATTTTAATGTTTTTTTTGAAATGTGCAGTAAATTATTATGTCAATCAAATTTCATTTGTGTTTCATTACTAGTCTGTAGTGGACACATTACCTGTGTTCAACAGCAGTGTGCATGAAAAACGCCTCTGTATTAACCTGTATTGACCAACCGTAGAGGCAGAATGATGAATTTGGTAGTGAGAGTAGTGACAGTAATGGCAATATGGACTAGGCTTATGATATCATAGCTAATGTTGGTTAGTGCTGGCACATTGCCAACACTGGTGGCTTACACTAGCCAAAGTTTCATGATCACAACTTAAAGCAGCGTTGAGCTAGAGCACCATTTGTACATCAGTACAAAATGACCGAAATTAAAACCCCCACAGTTCCGCAGTGGGTGGAGCTAGAGGGGTGAAATTTTGGGTGAAAACTCAAAACAGCTGATATATTAACGTGTTAAAATTTTATAACCGTAGCTTACCCCTAGCGCGAATGGCGAGCACTGCCCGGGGACTTTTCAGCCCGACCATGTAGATTTTGAAATAAAAAATACACAAAAACGATCTAGAAGTTGCTCGCGTTGATATGATCAACCATATCGTCTCTGAATGATTAATACAATTTTATCTGATTATGTGAATATTTTAGGAATGTGAATATTACGTTTTTGTGGTGGAGGTGTGATGTAATAAATAATATTGAACCAAATACCGTATATACTCGAATAAGTGCCCCGGGGAGTTTTTTTCTGAAGTTTTTGAGGTGGAGTTATTTGAGGGAGAGTTATTTTTTTGGTCAAAATTTTTAGTAAAATGTATGATCAATTTACTGCACAAATGGGGTAAATTTGGTAACATAAATCATTTGTAGGAATACAAAATTCACAATTCAAGCAGTGAAATCAATATTAGGGAACTCTAGCTGCAAGAAAATACATAAATATAGGTATTTACCGTATTTCCTCAAAATACCCCTCCCCCCCTCAAAATGGGCACTACGAATTTGTGGTCCGGGAAATGCATAACAGACGTTCAAAACACTTACTGTGTTACGTTAGAACATTGTTTATACCATCTACATCTTTATAAAAGGCTGTAAAACTTATAAATGGTGGTTATTGTTGCATTTTTCACGTTTTTCTCTCAAAATTTTCATTCTGAAAAAATAAACCCCCTGGGGGTAATTCGAGGAAATACGGTACATCTTAAATAGGTAAAACGTTTTATGTAAAGGTGATATGTTGAGAAATGTTTTCTACCCATCAACCCTCATGGTTTTCTAATCAATCAATGTTTTCTACCCTCAGGGAGGGGGGTATTCTAGGAGAGTTATTTTTTCCTCACACCCAGGAGAGGGGGGGTTTATTCGAGAGGGGGACTTATTTGATTATATACGGGACTAATTCGAGGATATACGGTATTGCGAATAAAGTGAAAAGTAAAAAACGCAGCTGAAGACAATTTTTTACCCGGGCTGTGTTTTACATGACTTTTTACAGTGTCTGGGCCAGGCTTTTGTTGCAAGTGTTGTGCACAAATCACAAAATGTCCAGAGTGAGTGACAATTAGTGCCAGGTAAATTTTGCCCTATCATGATACATTTTGTGTGGCACGACGTGAACCCAGTGAATCGGGCTGCCCAAGAAAATTGTCGGTATGATTGAATATAGTCCCTGGCTTAGGATCTGTTAGACTGGATAGTCTGGAAGTAAATAGGCGTTTTCTGATTGAGGCCTGAATGTTTTGAGGTATCCAAAACTGATGATAATATAAAAAAGAAAATAGATCAGCTGAAGGGATGTTTTTGTGCGCGGTTATCGCGTCTTTTGTTCTCTTTTCGACAGTTGCTACGGACCAATCGCCAGATAATGAACCGGTAAACTCATTCTCTTTTTTGTCAACTCATTCAAACACTTCCTGCCGTTCAAAAGCCCAGTTCCCCGATTTGGCACTGAGTAGGGTTCAAACGATATGACTTTTCGATATCGATATTCGATATTTTTTTCTGAAACTCGATATTCGATATCGATACGATATGGAACCTCGATATCGATATTCGATATTGAAAAATGGTCGATATTCGATATTCGATATTTCGATATTTTCGATATTCGATATTGCGATTTGCTTTTGGTATAGCAAGGCATATTTCAAGTTACATATTGTATTTTCATGTGGTTGCACACATGGTTAATCATCTCTTTACTGAAATGTGAATGTTACATGTGATTTAAAAAGGTTTACATCAGTCAAACGTAGAACATGGAAGAAAAACATGATGTACCAAAGTGTATCAGACAAATAACAATTGGTAGTTATTACAGTTCATACTTATAACCTAATTGCTAAATCGCATGTTGCAAAAAATAGCATATCAGCATTTTCTAGCTCCAAATTTAGCACTCCAACAAAAATAACATTATAAATACTGTACTTTTACTCATCAGATACAATACTATAAGCAAATCAGATCAATCATAAATATGTCAAAATGAAAATGATAACTTAATTTAGGGACACAATACAGGTTCGATATATCGAAAAAATGATCGATATTCAATATCGATATTCGATATTTTTTCAAAATTTTCGATATCGATATTCGATATTCGATATTTTTTCAAAATTTTCGATATCGATATTCGATATTTGATATGAAAAAATGGTCGATATCCGATATTCGATATTCGATACGATATATCGTTTGAACCCTAGCACTGAGCCAAAATGTGTCATTTTTTCTCTCAGGTGGAAAATGTGTTCGCGTCAAGTCGCTGCCGCTGTATTTGCCCAGATAGAAGTGTTATGCGCGCGGTGAACTCCAGCGAACACAGGTATTACACGAATACGCGATTGGCCCCTGATAATTGGTGAGTTTTTGTGTTGTCTGTGTTTTTGTTGCACTTTTTAGTAGATAAGATGGACTCAGGAAATTGAAAATTTAGCAGATCATTTCGAAAACAATAAACTGAAATTTTCTCACGCAGTGACGCTCCAAATGTTCTAAATGCGACAATAACCGAAATTGTCAGAGACGCGTGGAAAATTGCGCATATTACAGATGGGAAAATCGAGGACGAAGTTTCCAAATTTATTCTCAGATGCATTTGCAAATATGAGACAAGGAATATTGCCATGATAAAGGTGCGTTCTTTGGCGCACTGCGCCAGGGGTTTTGTAGATTTGGACCCCGCGGGGGTTCAGATAGATAGTAAATCGCACCACCGGGGGGATAGATAGCTGAAAAATTTAAGTGAAGGGGATGTGGTGAAGGTAGGGTTGGCACTTGATTTTTTTAAACTGATTTTTCAAAAATCTGATTTTAAATAAAAAAATCAAAGGTTGGAAACTGATTTTAATTTTTAAAAATCAAAAGGCAAAATTCCTTGTAGACTTGCACTAGGTATGTTGCATTTTTTTGCGCGCAAGTGCGCAATTTCTCATACATATTACCATTGGTGGTGTTTTCATGGGTTTTGGGGCATTTTTAGTGTAAAATCTTCCATTTATTCATGATACCGTGTAATAAAAAGCCGTGATATGCTAGTGTAGTATATAATATCAAACCAATGTGCTCCCACATACTTCTACAGTGTGCAACATCACTGTCAATGTATTAGCCTTCTCTTACAACCTTATTTAAGCACTATTCCATGCTGAACTTCACTTGAAGTCACAAAAGTTTGACAAAAGGTGATATATGTAATAAGTCGACATAAATGGATATTGTTGAAAGAAATCACTGCTTATAATGCTATTCCATGACTCCACAGTCATAATATGACCACAATAGACATAACAATACATTGTCTGACACTTAACATACACATATTTTTTCTCTATATCCCCATTTTGGGCGATTTAAAAAAAATCTGATTTTAATTTAAAAAAATCAATTTTTTTATAAAAAAATTGATAAAAAAAAAAAAATCAAAGCGTTTGAAAAAAAAATTTTTCCAACCCTAGGTGAAGGGGTACGCGGGTATCAATCTGTAGGCTTTTTCCGGGTGAAGGAGGAAAAAAATGGCCCAAAATTTTTGAAAAATAGCTTAAAGTAGGTATAAATGTAAATATATCGTCAAAAAAACTCAAAATAGGCAATAAAAATGTGGGGCTTTATTCAGATAAATAAGATACGGTAAACTTTCTTTGTGTGGACTAAAACAAGTTTTCCCTTTGACAGGTGGTTATAATCCTAGTGATGGTAATCATATTCTGTCTTGTGGCATACATGATTTTTCTGCTGTGTTTGGATCCCATGTTGAGGAGGCAACGCGCTTCTAGCGTTCAGTATCAAAGACATAATGATGATGTGAGTATTTTTGTGTTTTTTAAATTTATTTTTGTTCTTGATTCTGTGGTGACCGAAGTAACCAGGAACGTGCCAAATGCTAAGTGAAGTTGTTGAAAAGATAAGTGATGGGAATTTTATTTAAAAAAATTATCTATCACTGAACAGTTTGCTTGTCATTTGACTTACCACAATTTGCGGTATCGACACCAGAAAATCGCCTGACCTATAAGCGATGGAAATGTCGAAAGAATTATTATGTATCGACGTTGAAACGTCTATGTATCGTGTTTGCATATTGAAAATGTCGAAAAAATATCGAATATAGGTAGACGAATGCTCACTCCGTCCCAACCGTATCTCTCTTCGTTTTGTATCCAAATAAAATTGAATCAATAAAAACAAACTTATTCACCCCAACCAAACAGGCAGACGACAACATTTTCTCCGACCTGCCCGCGTCCGGCGACCTCGGCACCGCCGCCAGCACGTCTCCCATGCACAACTCCTCCCCCCTGACCGACGACCAATCAACTTCCGCTGCGGGAGGGAACCAAATGGACGCGCAGGTGGTTATGCGGCAAGGCAGACCCCAAGTGGGCGGAGTTTTGGGCAAAATGGAGGCGGAGCAAAGTCGCTGGATGGAGAAAGTCGAGGTGCAGAGGAGGAAGATTTTTAAGGACCATACTATGTTGAATTGAGGTTTTCTGGGTTGTTTTTGCATTTTTTCCCAGCGTAAGTTTACTACGTATTTGAATTAAGTATTGCAGTTTTCTGTGATTATCTATTGATTGCAAGTTTTCAGTCACCAGTGAATTTGTATTTGATTGCATAATTAGTGCGTACTTATTAATGGCGAATTCCACAATTGAAATCTATCATATTTCCATACGCTGGATCTTCTCCTAGTCCGACAACTGTGAATAAATTTTCAACCGTGAGCATTGTTTCAAGAAATGTTTCATTTACAATCAAACTATTAAGACTTGATGAGTGTCGAGTTTCAAGGTACTAATACCAGACTTTCGGGGCTCAGCTATCCAGGGGTCTCAAATGGGGGGGGGGGGGGTTGGGGGAGGGGTCTCAGCCCCCCCCCCTAAATTTTTTCCCTATATAGGGACGGAAAGGCGTTTTGGCGCTAGCGCCATACAAAGGCGCCACGCCACGGCGCTATTGGCGTTGGCGCCAGCGCCAGGAGTCGCTTTATATGTATGTAAAAATGCATACATATGCAGCGAAATGTGTTTATTTCCGGGGATATTGGTTCGCAGGGGCCGATCCGTTGAAAATACAATGCATGGGGAAGAAATTGCGCGCTTGCGCGCAAAATTTTTAAGAAACATCGAAAAATATATAGGAAAATATTCATTTTCCGGGACTTTTTGGGTCACACCCCGGGAAGGGGGGGGGCTGCAGCCCCCCCCGCCCCCCCTGGATACGTCCTTGCCCGGAGGCCGCTCAGCTATCTATCTATCCCGGAGTCAAAATTTTGGGCTACTACCCCCTAACCCCCCCCCCCAAATCGCCCAGCTTTCCACCTATCTGGAGCAATTTTTGAGAAACTATGCCCCAATTTTCGCTCAAAATCGCTATTTTTCATACCTTTTTATAGATTTTCACTTCCAAAATCAAGTTCTGGTTCCTGTTTGCCCATTTTCAGCTATTTTTAGCACAGTGCTCTTGTATACCATTTTTGAGGGCGAGAACTCGGCCGAAAAGTAAATCCGGCCGTAATGCATAGTTGTACAAACGTATTTACGTTTATTCGATAAAGACGTATACTCAAGTGCTGCGTAATTACGTTTACGTTTACTCACTTACTCGCGTAAAAAAGTACGCGGGTACAGAAAACGTGATTGAGAACATTTTTTGAGTGCATAAATCGCAAAAAAATAACTCACATGAATATAAACGGCTGTAAATTTGGGTAAAATAACAGCGGAAATTATAGAATTCGCGATGGGTAGGGATAGCGACGACTCTCGCTTTCACCTATACTCATTTTTACGTTTTCCTATGTACAAAACTAAAGCAGCACCCTCTACTTTACGGCCGGGTTTACTTTACGGCCGGACCATCCCCATTTTTTTTGGAGCTATTTTACACCTACTTTTAGCGATTTTTCTCCCTTTTCTTCCTTCTATGCCCCGAAAAAGCATGTTTATAGAACCACCACAACCCCCCCCCAACCCCCCCTCCCAATTCCCCAATATAGGGTAAAATTGCTTAAAAACGCTCCAGATAGCTAGATAGCTAGGCAATTTGCGGGTGTGGGTGTGTTCAAGGGAATGTAGCCAAAAAAATTTGCGCCAGAGATAGATAGATAGCTGGGCGGTTTGGGGTGGTGTTACCCACCCCCCTTTCTTACCCCTGCAGGCATAATGTGTCTATAATGGGTCTACATGCGGAATGGGCCCTAGCCACCCCGGCAGCTATCTATGTGGAGACAATGTTGAGCGATTTTGCCTCTTATCAACCAAATTTTTCGCATTTTTGCCACTGGTCCATTTGTCACACTAGATTTTCCCCCTTTTGCCTTCCACGCTTTTAAATCCCAAATTTGATAAATCTCCTTCAAATCCTGATAACGATTTATACCTCTGGAATGCGATTGACTTTCTACGTTATAAATAGGTTTCAAACTAGGGTGTCAACTTTCCGTTTTCCGTTTCTGCTTTCTGCAGGCAAATTTTTTTCCGTTTCCGTTTTCCGGCTGCTAAATTTTTTTTCCGTTTCCGTTTTTCCGGCTCATTTTCCGTTTTCCGGCTAAAATTTCAGTTTTTCCGCCTTTATTCCGTTTTCCGGCTCAATTGTCTGTTTTTCCAACTTTTTTTCATTTTCTGGCTCAATTCTCTGTTTTCTGTTTCAGCCAAACTGGTAAACATGCATGCAGGTTCTCAATTATGTGAATTGTTTCTATTTCTAGCAAGATTTCTGCAAATTTTTTGATTTCTGGATAAATTTCTGCAATTTTTTTTCCGTTTCCAGCTAAATTTCAGCAAATTTTTTCCATTTCCGGCATAATTTCAGCAAATTTTTCCGTTTCCGTTTTCCGGGCTATCATTTTTCCGTTTTCCGGCAGGTGGAAAATTTTTTCCGTTTCCGTTTTCCGGCAAGTGCAAATTTTTTTCCGTTTCCGTTTTCCGCCAAAAAGTTTTTGTTGACACCCTAGTTCAAACGGGACCAGTTTTTCTGACCGGGACCGGGACCAGAAATTTTCTAATGTCGGGAAAGGGACTGGTGTCGGGACCGGGACCGGGACTGGCTTTTTTCGGTATTTCGACAGAGGGGTTTATTATTTCGCCAGGAGTTTTCGTAAAGGATCGTGTAAACAATATGTATTTACTTACATACCCATAACTGGTAATAAACATGACTAAATGGGATATAATATTTATGACCTATCAATGTACGACTGTTTGGCTGAAAAATAGGTGTATCCGTTGGGATTTTAAGGATGTATGAAACATAGCAGTGGTTGATTGAACTTTAATGGCAAAATTTAAATCGACTACTGCGACATCAGCGATATGTCGCAGCTACGAATTGATTATTCTACAAACAAATTGCAGAAAAATTTTTTTGGCGCTGGCGCTTGGTGCCTTTACCCTCTGGCGCCATTGGCGCTTGCCGCTGAGGTTCAGAAAAGCGCCATGGCGCTTTTGGCGCTTGGCGTCATTTTGCTCTGGCGCCATTGGCGCTTGGCGCTGAGGGTCAGAAAAGCGCCATGGTGCTTGGCGCCAAAAGTCTGGCGCTTTTTCCATCACTACTCGTGAGCAAGCTTCGAATTTGGATCGGAACCAGATGATTTTTGGGGCCTTGTCAATTGGTGTTTGTAGGGCCAATGAGTGAGATATATATTTACTGTTCAATCATTTTAATACTTGTATTTTTATAGTTCATTCAGATGTCAGAATCCATTCATTTTCGATGTCAACAGTCAGAACTCCGAATGCTTTTTGTCAGAATTTATTAGAGGTCACTTTTTCTGTATATTTGAAACTTTTTTTGAGGTTACCCCGCAGCTTCGTACAAAAATGTAACAATGTGTATAACATTTTAATGACCGCATGTGAACTGGGTAACTATTCATGCAACTTTTTTAAACGTTCGATTTCAAGTTTACAAAAGCTTTTCAGGTGACCTGCGGCATCGTGTAATTTTCAATCTGAATTATTTTATGTTCTCGTTTTAAGCATTTTTTACTACTTAAAATGGAAAATGTGAACATAAAATTGTGTGGAAACTGTAATGGATGAGGTTTAAATACGGTTGAGTTGCTGCATTTCCGTATTTTGTGTGTAATTCGTCATCAAATTCTTCTGTCCATTGAAAGGTTAACTTTGCTTACTTTGACTTTTTCAAAAGTTTATGTACATAAATAAAGCATATTTATGTTGCGCACCGAAAATTGTGTTCACTCCATTTGCATGGGAAGGACAGTAAGCATAATAGGTTTCTACTTGTGATGTATTAAAAATACACAATTCACATTATAATGGCGGTGTGTTTACATGGAACGGCCACTGCCACTGGTGCAGAGTTGTTGAAAATACTGAACTTTTTTCAAAGTAAACGTAAAGTATTTTATTTTTACGCAACCTTGAGTACAGATCACAACTTCTATCATTTCCGCTGCCATTTTTGCAGCCGTTTCAATTCGTTCGAGTGGTTTTTGCATTTTATACGCTCCAAAAATGTTTCTATATTACGTTTTCTGTACTCGCGTATTTTCATAAAGTACTCGAGTAAGTGAGTACTGGTATTTTTCCGGAAGGAAACTATAACGTATTTACGCAGTACGCTGGTATGCGTATTTATCGAGTAAACGTAAATACATTTTAACAACTATGCACTGGTAATGTGTAAATGTGGCGCTCTTGGCGTTGGCGTTATGGCGCCGTTTGCTTTGGCGCTTGGCGTCCGCTTTTACATCATTAGTGATGAGCGAACGACATCAATCAAACTATTGTTATACTCGGCGTACATGATACTCTGCCCTCGCACTGATTTATGTCTCGTGTTGGAAGCGTGCCAATGATCATTTAATCATGCGATTTCTCTAAAAAGATTTCAAAAATTCAGCGATGTGAATATGTTAATGAATAACATTATAACAACAATCTATTTTGTCATTTCTTATAAAAGTCGCACGCGTTAACCATTGTTGGCACACTTCCAGCGGGAACCACGCGTGCAGAGTGTAAAGTAACCGGAGTATACTGATGACAACCCTCTGAACATTTTGAATCGCTTTGTCGGCTCATTTCAAATTGCGGACAATTTTTTGGAATTTTCAAATCCTGCTGCAAAGTTCCAAACAGTCATCCAGCCAATCGTAACTCTGTTTGAAATCTGTCACTTAACGGGCTTCAGGATTAGCGACTTCTGTGAAAAAGTCCCACGAAAAATAAATTAAAAAACTAAGACACTCTGTCGCAATATTCACAATGTAATGGTTCTCACTTTTTCATCTGACCTGCGGTTTGGCGTGAGGAATATTTTGTTTTCCACACATGATATACCTAGGTATGCGTAGAATGAACGGTACACCTTGCATAAGACTTCAATTGTGGCGTAAATTATGGTGTGGTTTTCAATTAGCGAGACATGCTTTCTCCAATTATGAAATTCCAACATTTGTAAATAGGTATACATACAAATTCTTATGTATAATTGAGTTTTAAACCCAGGCCCAACCCACCTATTTATCTATTCTCAGCTATATATAACTCAATGCAAGCTTTATATAACCAAATGCTATCCTTGACCCCCAAAAAGAATCTTTCAACTATGTCCTATCTTGAGCAATTTGAGTGATATTTCACAAATTTTACCCAAAATATGTTATTTTATCACTTTTGCCCATTTCTGCCTTGAAAATCACATCTATCTATCCCATGGTGAGAATTGTGGGGTACCCTTCCCTAAAATGACCCAGATTTTGCTCTAATTGTCACTAAAAATTGCTAATTTTGCACACTTTTGTCCTTTTCTAGATTCAAAATCAGTTTTTTTATTAAATATATATGCACTTTAAGACCTATTTTCAGCTAAAAGCCTATATATTGAACTCCTACAACCACTACCTAACCCCCAAAACATTTTTCAGCTGTCTACCCCTCTTTAAGAGCAATTTACTATGTCTGAACCCCCTCCAAATCTGCAAAACCCCTGGCAGTGGGTGCCACTAAAATGATGCCAGGTGCCATTGTACTTTTTGGTTTGGTGCTAGCACCAGACAACTGCATCATATGTATGTCCATTGTGCAAGTGACAGGAAAAGTGATATGTGATAAGTCAAGTAATAACTGATAAGTCAGTAACAACAAGTGAATTTCTAACTAACAAAAACATTTTTAAATAAGAATACTTATCAGTGATAAGTTTACCTGTAACTTGACTTACCACAAAAAATTTACTTATCATCTGCCACTTTTTCTCACTTGTCTACTTGCAGAATTTGTGCCATTTTACTCCAACACCTCCATTTATGTGTCAAATACCAGCGTCTCACTATTTGCAGAACAGACAAACTACAAATTGCCCCAAGTAATATTTTGAATATCATGCTCTAATCACGTGTTGTACATAAATACCTGAAATTTCTGTGTGCAAATTTGTAAAGTTTGAATTCAGGTCACGCCCTTTATGTACATATCATGAATATTCTATTGTTCTGTTTTAGATGAGTGACCAGTGGTCAAATTTTGAATGCCTATCATTCCGTGACGAGCGATGGATCAGTATTCATGGAATTTACGCAACAATTTCATGCATTCCGCGTGGGATTTTTCCATTGTTTCCAATATTTCAGTGTCATTTCATTTCTACCCATTTTCTGTTTTACATTTTAATGGGAAATTTCGCCTTTCCAAATTTTATTGTTAAAAAACCGTTTGCGCATTCGGAAATTCGAATGTCAATTTCAAGGGCAATGGCTATTTTTTACCTTGAAATATCCCATTTCAATGTTTATCTCCTCGTATTTTTACGCGTACATCAATTCATGCGCGAAATTTTGCCATTCTAATCCCATTTCTATTGTGATTTCAATAATTTTTGTATGCTAAAAAGTGAATCCCGTTCGTTTGCAGTCGAATATAAAGCCGAAAACGTATTTTTATGTTCAAATGAAATGCATGTTGCATAGTGCATTTCGGATCGAAAGTTTAGTCGGAAACTTTCAAATTATGTTTTCTTGCATCGAAAAATATCTTGAGAAAGTTTCATGTGAGTTTTCTACTAGATCTCATTTCTTCGGAATTAAGTCTTGTTTCCATGTGTGGATATGCAATTGAGTTGCGTCACTCAGATTAACATATTGGGCCCCACACACTGGATGTCAACTGAATTCGTGTCAACTAAATGTCAACTGAATTTAAGTGATACTGTGATTTCAACTTATCTATCTGATAGAGCATAGTTAATTTTACATCATGACACTTCATTTTCATTGTTCCTGTTAGGTGTGATGCTTTTTACAAACTTCTTGTATTATTCAATTGACACTGAGTTGACGCGAATTTGCGATGTCAACTAGTGTGTGTGGGCCCATTGGCCCCATGCACACTTTTTAGTTGACGGAGTGATAAATGAGCTTTGGACACATTTCAGTTACCGGAATGAGTGGTCCGTCAACTACTGTATTTATTCTTGCCAACTCAAATGTGTCAGATAAAACTTAACATATCAGATTTATCAGTTTCCGAGATTTCGAACGTAAACCAGAGCCATATTTTTTCATATTCAATAATCTGCGATGTCTGAAAATAGGTCATTGCTAAACATTTTGGAAGTATGTATTTATACTTAAATGTCACACCGCAAAGTATTTTTTCACAGAATGTTACCGTATTTAATGTCAATGAATACTGTTACGTGAGAATTTCTATGAGAAATTCAACCATAATGTGCGGAGTTGTTAAAAGTACTGAACTTTTTTAAAAGTAAACGTAAAGTATTTTTATTTAACACACCCACGAGCTTAGAAAACGTAAATTATATCATTTTTACTTTAACACTGCGTAAAAGGTGAGTAAAATACTTTTTTCCTGGGAAAATTAAAAAAAATGAGTATTTTCCCGGGAAACATAAAAATGGGTATTTTTCTTACAGAAAACATAAAAGTGGGCACTTTTCTCACAAAAATAATGTAAAAATTGTATTTTTCTTCAATTTTTACGCTGAAATACATCAATGAAATCCATCAATTTCAAAAGGTACGCGAGTATCTGAGTACCGGTATTTTTTCGGGAGGAAGGCAGTACGCGAATATACGTACCGTATTTCCTCGAAATACCCCCCGGGGGGTGATTGTTTCATAGTGCTCCCAAGAGGGGGGGGGTTAAACGAGGGGGGTATTTCGAGGGGGGGGGGTATTGTTTCATAGTTGTCTCGAGAGGGGGGGGGGGGTATTTCGAGGAAATACGGTATTTAACGAGTAAACGTAAATACGGTATTTAACGAGTAAACGTAAATACGTTTTAACAACGTATGATAATGTGATCCGAAACAAGTTGATAAAAAAACCTTATTCAGATAGGATATGGTATATTCCATTCGAATTTATAACTTAGCTTGTCACAATCTAGGCCATTGTTACATGAAATTTGTCACTTGACAGGCACTATAATTGGTACTTACTGCACCAGTGTTTTTTTGCGAAAGTCTGGTACCCCCCCCCCCATCACTAGTGATGGAAAGGCACCGAGGCCCCGGTGCTGGGCACCGAAGGGCACCAGCACCGGTGCTGGTGCGGTGCGGTGCCATTTTTCAGCCAGTGCCAACGGTGCTAGCACCAGGGCCAAAGTAAAAGGCACCGGCCAAGTCATAATAGGGTGTAAAATTTCGTCAATAGCATGTCCTTATTCATAGTTATAAGATCAATATTCTAGATTCAACCGTTTTTAGTCATTTTTAGAAAAAACGTCTCGTCAAATTTACTTTGAAATGTGCCATACCCTTCTGAAGAGGGAATACATGATTGTGTTTTCTTCAATCATAAATATTATGTTTATTTTGCCATTTTATTCATAATTTGTTGTCAGTTTATGACAAAATATAGTAACATTTCCTGTACAATATCCACCCCAGACAGTAGACAATAGTCAGTACCGGTATGTGTGTTGGAGCAGATTAAATATTTTAGCTATCATTTGTAATTATTCTAATTGCTTCATAAAGTGATCGCCACATCATTCTGATCATTTTGAATGTTCAAACATCAAAAGCGATAGAGAATTCATGGAAAGATGCACTTACAAAGGTCGGCCTTTAAGGAAAAAAAGAATAAATCCTTCAGAACTTTCAGTGCGGTGCGGTGCCTTTCGGTGCTAGCACCGGCAACCGGCCGGTGCACCAGGGTGCCGGTGCTATTTTTTTTAATGTGCCTACACACTAGTTTTCACCGTGACTTCGTGTGAAAACTGAAATTTTGCAAATGCAAATTAATGAACACGATTAAATGATTTTTTTCAATTTTTATTGGAATTTAAATTAATGAAAGTTAAAATATAAAAATTTGAAAACTAAAACACATATAGCATACAAAAAGAGTAGGCTGGATGTGGCCATGTGGCCATTTTAGTTTTCACATCAGTTACGGTGAAAACTAGTGTGTGTATGGCCAATGGCACCAGTGCCGGTGCGGTGCCATTTTTCCCGGTGCCTTTTCTATCACTACCCCCCACTAGCAAATCTGCCCAAATCCATGTGATTTCGCACATCTCAGTTATTTCAAATTTCCTTCTACACGTATAATTTTCTGAATGCATGTAGCCAGAACTTTTTTTTCTTGAGGTATTGCACATTATTGACACATAAAGATCACATAAACAATGCTGCCAAAGTGCGTAACTCTTTTCGTTCCGCTTTTACTACATATTTATTTGAAAATGTTTATTCGAGGTGCGTAAAAACTAGAAAATGCGCGTAATTTTTTTGTTTGTTTTGACGATTTGATTTGGGATTTGTCCTGCAATTGATAAATATCACTCAATTGCATAAATTGATCTAATTGCTATACTTTTTTGTTACCGTAATTCGATGTTTAGATCGCGTTAAATGTTTCGCAGAAGATTCACCCATTTTCAAAGCAATGTAATGTAATTAGAAAAAAATAAAAAAAGTTGGGTTTTTATTTTGATGGTTTATGGTAGATTTTATTGGAAAGTGTTCGGTTACATTAAATTCAGGGTCACTGATCAAAAACTTGACCCTTTGATTGATCATATTTATTAATGATACTTTTTATTCACGGATTTTTTACTTCCGGATTTTCACACTGGATTTTTTTATTCAATGACAATTTCTTTCCAGTGCGCAGATATCTATCCACAAGATTTGTTGCGTCATAAATTGTAAAAATGGACAATAAAAATTGGAAAATACAACTATGGATTTTATTCTTATCATGTTGTTTAGTTTTGCATTTTGGCAGCGGAAATTTGCTGCCGGCCAGAAGGAGAGGTAATTTTGAGGCCGATGTTGAACTTTTTGAAGTGAAATGAAAACAATAATTAACTGAAGATCCTAAAAAATTACTTGTCTTGTTCCGCTCACATAAATGACTCCAGGACCCCAATTACAGTCCCGCACCCTGCAAATTGTCATGGGAAATGTCAAATGTCATGCAAAATGTCATTCAAACTTGTCAAGTGTTATTCAAAACGTCAAAAGTTCTGTAGTAAAGTCTTTTTTGTTTTGTTTTGATTGACACCTTACATAACATGACACTTTACAGGGTGCGGGACTGGCACCAGATTAACAAACTCCTTCTCTCTCTAAACCCCAATTTGCACACCCATTTTCAGTCTGCCCCGGGCGCATAATATACCGAGAGTCTCTAATTTCCACATTTGGCCCCGATGTCCCTTTCACGGCTTATGCAAATGCGACTGGCCAAAATCTGCATGATTGCGCCACCATGTGCCATGAAAGATATGATTTCTGCGCCGCTGCAAGGTGGTTCAGGGGTTTGGAAATGTTTTTTGATTTGGGACAATTTGTTGGTTACGTGGTTTTATTTTTGTTTATGGTTTTGGAACATACAAGTGACATCAAGTGTGTTTAAGTGAAGCTGTGTGTAAGTGACTTAATTGGTATGATAAGTGTAGAATTAAACGTAGACTCTTGTGATCACTTAAGTGACAAGTAAAATGATTTATGAGTGATGGATGAATTGTAAACAACGATGCGGACTTGTCACTCGATCTAAACATTTTGATTTTGCTTAATATTTATCGCTTACCACTTTAGTTGTCGAGGGGGGATTTCAAAATAAATTCCGTCATCTAAAATCACCTTTTCCCCCAAAAATTTCACCGTCGATAATTTTTTTCATTCAAACCTTTGAATTCACTTTTTAAACGCAGATTCAACCAATCGTTATCCCAGTGCATTTTTTCATTCAAATGGATCTCGTGCAAGCACGGCGTGACTGATTCAATTTTGGATGAAAATGGACAAAGTTTGCAAGTGCAGCCATTTATTTTGGGCGCCGATGTTTCAGATTTTGTGCTACACTGTATACAGTGTGTAGGTGTGTTTCTTGTTTAAAATACTTTTATTCTAGTTTCTTGTTGCTACAACTACCGTATTTCCTCGAAATACCCACCCCCCTCGAAATACCCACCCCCCTCGTTTGACCCCCCCCCTCTCGAGTCCACTATGAAACAATCAACCCCCCCGTCGAAATACCCCCCCCCAGATTGAGTGTAAAGAGAACGTACATGACAAATACTGCAGTTTGTGTTCTGCATAGTGCAGAACACACGTTAAAACAATGTCGGAATCACGTTAGAACAATGTCGGAATCACGTTAGAACAATGTTTATACCATCTACGTACTAATATTAGTTTACAGTCTATACATGTCAGTTGATGATGCATTTTTCTATCCCAGCGCACATCACAAACAACGATTTTGTACTAGGATTTCAAAAAATTTGTTGCGAAAAGATACCCCCCCCCCTTGAAATACCCCCCCCCCTCGTTTAACCCCCCCTCTCGGGAGCACTATGAAACAATCACCCCCGGGGGGTATTTCGAGGAAATACGGTACACAATTTCTGGGATGAGACACTCAAATAAAGCGCACCACAGTTGTTAAAATGTCTTTACTTTTACTCGTAATTAGGTAGTATAAATATTTGAGTACTGAGTAAATAAATTTACGCTTTTTCCCAAACAAGTAAATACCTGTCAGCACTTGTACATATACCATTTTGATGCACTTTTTATTTAAACGGTCCTTGAATAACTCCCCAGCGTAATGCACAATTCGACAATGCACAGTGCACAAATTGCGTCCGTTTTGGGGCCACACACACTAGTTTACCAACATGAAATGCTCGACCATTTTGGTAAACTGTTTTGACGAAACAGTACGAAACACTGTACAGAGTTGTACAGTGCTTCGTACTGTTTTGTCAAAACAGTTTACCAAAATGGTCGAGCATTTCATGTTGGTAAACTAGTGTGTGTGTTGGCATTTTGAAAAAATACTGCCACAAGAGTGCGGAAGCGGATAATCACTTTGATCACCAATATTTTGGCAAGAAATCGGTACGCCAAGCGGGCAGCACACTGTAGGGTGGAATATATCGTATCCCATCTGAGTAAGAATGGATTTTTATAATTTCCGTTACATTACGTTGCTTTCACTTGATCGATTAAAATATACTAAAACGATTTTTTCGAGTATTTATAGCATCCTAGAGGGGTCATTAACAGATTTCTAAAATTTCAGATTTTTTTCTAAAAAACCTCCAATACATTTTCCAGGTGCCAACGAAGCCTCCAGTACAAAATTGAACCTGAACCTTCAGCCTAGAACCTTGGAAACACCGGCAGAAAGATCAGAAGAACAAATACGCCAACCTAATGGAAGATTGCCAATTTTAGAGCCGAGGCAAACGTTTTCCAATCAGGGACAAGTTGATTCAATCAATTTTCAACAATTTCCACTGCAAGATAGAGATTTTTTCAGCCAAAAAGCTGATGAATTTCATAGTAGAGTTTCTAATAGAGAAAGGAAAATAAGGCCGATTTTGGGGGCACCAATAAAGGCGCCAATTGAAAGTAGGACGGAATTTTCGTCTGGAAGGTTTGGTTGATTTGTGCATAGTTGTTAAAACGTATTTACGTTTACTCGATAAATACGTATACACGCGTACTGCGTAAATACGTTTACGTTTCCCCCGAAAAATACCGGTACTCACATACCGTATTACCTCGAATTATCCCCCCCTTGAATTAACCCCCCCTCGAATTAACCCCCCCTCAAAATGGGCTGTGGAAATAATAAACCCCCCCTCGAAATACCCCCCCCCTTCGGACTGATGTACGTCATGTACATAATAAATACGTCATGTATGCAATGTACATGATGTATATTACTGTTAATTTGCATTGCAGCTACACATAGACTAGTTTGTGTAGCTATCTACGTTTTTATGTCCAAATATATCCTGTTTGGACACATTTATTACCTGTTTTAGGTATGAAAATGCCTACTATTTACTATGATCCTTACGAAAATTTCTGACGAAATAATAAACCCCCCTCGAATAAACCCCCCCTCGAATTAACCCCCCCCCCTCAAATTTTGCTGGCGAAATAATAAACCCCCATGGGGGTATTTCGAGGTAATACGGTAACTACTTTTTGAAAGTACGTGAGTACAGAAAACGTATTTCAAGGGGACAAAAAACGTCATTTCCCAGACAGAAAGTGACAAACATAGGACATTTTCCTAAGAAATAATTATCAGGAGAGAAAAGCACTCGGATGATGTGTCTCAGAGTAAAAATTGAAAAACGCCCCAATTTTTACATTATTTTTGTGATACTCACTTTTACGTTTTATATAAGAAAAATACACAAATTTTTACGTTTAACCTTGAAAAATACTCATTTTTACGTTTTCTCTGGAAAAAGTATTTTACTCAGCTTTTACGCAGTGTAAAAATAAAAATAATATACGCTACGTTTTCTGTACTCATGTTTGAGGAAAATAAAAATACTTTAAAAATACGTTTACGTTTATTTTTACAAAAATTCAATAATTTTCTGGATTTGTTTAGTCACTGCTTGTAACTGTTTTGTAGAGTTGTTAAAATAACAGAACTTTTTAAGTATACATAGTGTAGTAGAGTCAATCAACTAGTACTGCAATAGGCGAAAACTATTTAAAATGTACCCACCGTTCGATTGAAAATAAGTGTGAGGTTTATTACCGATTGTGTGCATACCGATTCGCGTGAAAAAATTTCGCCAAACCCACCAATTGTACCATTTCATCATTATTATGTGCATTAAAAATTTAAGATGAAAGAAACCAAAAAGAAACTCACTTCACAGGAATTTTAATTCACCAGCAAGAAGGGCAGAATTTTTCAGCAATTTGGATTTCAATCAGCCACCAAAATCAGTGCAGCAACAGCCGAATAACCCAGAAATTCAGCCATTTTCAACCAGAACACCCAGATTTCAGCCACAATCAGCCAATGAAAATCGGCTCTCAGAAAGGATACTCAATCATTTGAGTGAATCCGGTGCCAATGGTCACATTTTGACAGCACCAACTATGGGCTCGGTGCGACAAGTTGACCAGCCTGACATACGTGGTGCTCCTGGCAACGATGTCAGGTTTGGTGATGGTGACAATGTGGTGCCTTTGAATAGGGTAGCTGTGACTCATGCCACGGAGGGGATACAGAGGTGGGTGGATTGGAGGAGTGTAATTTAATTTAAGGGTAGAGCAGATCAATGTACAAGCAATTTAAAACAATTTACTCATACATAAGGGACATCCAAGATAAGGTCTGGTCCTTCCGCACAGGATACAGTAATTTACAGTAATTTACAGGATACAGGATACAGTAATACAGTGTAAATTTTAGTGATGTAAAAGCGCCAGCACTGGCGCCAAAACAATAAGTGCCAGCCGTGGCTCGGGTAAAAAGTGGCGAACAAAAATAAATTTTACACAACGGCATTTTCATCGTTTTTCATTCTACACGGATTTTGAGGGTATTTCGGGGGGACGGTTTATTTTTACCAAACTCGCTCGAACGTGGGTGACGGGGGGCTGTATTCGGGGAGTTGAGTTACTTTTAGAAAATTGTTATTGGAAGGCAGTTATTGGAATACATAATCCGTTATTCGAAATGTAAATAAAAAAATAGTCTCAACATTTCTAGGGTTGGCAGTTTTGAAACGTCGACAACAACAACAACAACAACAACATCAACAACAACAACACCAAAAAGTGAAGAAACAACGCCGTTTTTCCGCTCCAGGACATTCAACCATGTTTTGAACAGAGTTGAAGCATTTTCATCGGGATTTGAACAGCCACAGTTGCACAAAATTGACAGATCCCCATTTTTACAAAGAGATGTACAGCAATTGCGTGAGTTATTTTGATATCGTGATGTATTTAGATAATCTGATTTGCAAGGTGGAAACCAGTGTTTACTGTTTTGGTCTCAACTGTAACTGGCACTTCCAGATCCTGTAAAATGTTATGTAAAATATCATGAAAAATTCAAAATGTCTGGTAGAAAAATTGAATATGAATAGGACATTTTAGCTATGTACATGCATTTTTGGCTAAGGACCCGTGCTCATCTACTGCTCATGTTGAACATTTGGAAGATTCGGATACAGAAATATAAGATTTGGATACACAAACATAAAATTTGGATACATAACTTACATTGTGGGACTGCCCCCTGCTGCTGGTTCCTCAAGTGTCAAAGTCAAGGGTAAAGTAAAAAGTCAAGAACGAAGTCAAAAGTCAAGAGTAAAGTACATGTCCACTTGCCGGACAGGCCTCTGGTGTGTTCATCAAAACGGCTAGGGCCCATTCCGCTTCAAAGCCCATTCCGCATGTAGACCCATTATAGACACATTATGCCTGCAGGGGTAAAAAATGGGGGTGGGTAACACCACCCCAAACAGCCCAGCTATCTATCTATCCCTGGCGCAATTTTTTTGGCTACATTCCCCTGAACACCCCCCCACCCGCAAATTGCCTAGCTATCGAGCTATCTGGAGCGCTTTTGAGCAATTTTACCCTAATTTTCACCTAAATTCCCAATTTTCATACTTCTTATAGATTTCATCTTCAAAATAACTAGGTCATGTGTTTTATTACCTATTTTCAACATGCCAGGTACAATTAAATGTGTTCCGGGTTAACATGCGGGATGGGTTTACATGCGGAATAGTGCACTGCCCATCAAAACATCCACCCTATTTCCCTAAAAAATCACCCACCCCACAAGAATTACCCCACAGCCCCGCCAGTACAAAACGACTCGCCAGACGTAATCGACAAGGACAGTGGTCAATTTGTAGGGTGTCCCACTGAAATGAAACGCCCCTGTAATTTTGGATTTGGCCGCGCGTGTAAAATGGTGAAACACCGGTCTGGATGTTCTGTTTGCGCCTGCCCGTACAGTTGGTTTGATTTGCTTTGGGTGTGGGCTATTTTATTTTTTTTTGTAAATATATTGATCAGGGTTAATTCCTTAAGTAGGAGACAAAAATCCTAGCTATAAATGAGAAGTGAAAAGAAAAGTAAAAAAGTACATTTACAAGTGAAAAGTAAAAAAAAGTTATATGTTTAATTTTTGTTTTACTTATTACTTCTCACTTCAAAATTGGTCTTGTACTCTCCGCTTGCGGAATTAGCACCTGGTTGATCTCTTTACAAGGCGCGTTACCGTATTTTGGTGAATGGAGCGGGCCTGTGTCTCTGTGCATGTTTACCCGCTGTGCATGTCGGGGGTATTCTAGATTTTGACCCTCCAGGGGGTTGGATATATAGCTAATCGCTCCTTTGGAAGGATAGATAGCTGGAAAAATTTTTAGGGGGTTTGGGGTTTCAATATATAGGCTTTTTGTGATGTAGAAAAAAGGTAAAAAAATCGCAAAAAGTAGGTGAAAAATACTAAAAATGGGTATATAAGCACATATACTACAAAAAATAGCTGAAAAAAGACAATAAAACACATGAACTAGTGATTTTGAAGGTAAAAAATCTATAAAAAGGTATCGAAATTAGCGATTTTGAATGAAAATAAGGGTCAACATGCACACCGGGTAAACATGCACAGAAGGCCTCAGTCAATGGAGCCAAGTGAAAGTTCTTTAAGGCACCAATGTGCTTCTATATTCAGATGTGACATCGTAAACACACACCTTCCCAAAAAATCACACACCTCCCAAAAACCGTCCAAAAATATCCATCATGACAAAACACGACGCTCTAAAACCGTCTTAGAATCTCCTGCGCGGGGGTGCGCGGGCGCGCAGGGCATGAACGATTTGGACCGGGCCGCCATGTTGTTGGGACACAGAGCTTGTCCCAATGGGAGGGGTATGCAGATTGTACACAGGTGGGGGGGGTTGTTTGATGGATTTTGGAAGTATTTGAGTAGCTTTTAGGTTGTTTTTTTGGGTTGAATGATTTGTGGATTAGTAAATATTGCTTTGGGGTTAATCTCAGGTGCTGAGTGCTAAGTGTTAGGATATTTATAATTAGCGTGAAGCCAAGTGAACAGTGAAAAGTGAAAGTATTTATCGTATATCCTCGAAAAAGACCCCCTTGAATAACTCCCCCAGGTTAGTCGAGTGAGGAAACAATAACTCCCCCTTGAATAACTCCCCCAGGTTAGTCTAGTGAGGAAACAATAACTCCCCCTTGAATAACTCCCCTCACTTGAATAACTCCCCCCCCCTCTGTGATACGTGGTAAAGATGTTGTGTCAAAAACGTTATATGACGTCAGACAATCCAAATAAAGCTACGCCTGGGCTGCAAATGCAGTGCAGTGTGTGAAATGAAAAATACAAAAGAATATAAGATACATAAAGTAATTTTGAATCAGATACATAATGTAATTTTGAGGAAAAAATAACTCCCCCCGCTAGAATACCCCCCCCCAAAAAAAAAACTCTGCCGAAAAAATAACTCGCCTGGGGTTTCATCCGAGGATATATTCACGGTATTTCAACAAGAGTTAGCATATTGTCACATGCATAAGATTACTCGTCATTTTCTTATAACTTAATCTACTCTTGGGATTTGCCTCTTTTACCTTTATACGGTATTACCTCGAATTAACCCCCTTGAATTAACCCCCCCCCCTCGAAATACCCCCAAAATTTTGCTGAGGGAATAATAACCCCCCCCCCCCTCGAAAAACCCCCCACCCAAGTTGAGTGTAAATTGATTGTACACGACAAATACCGCAGTTGGTGATCTGTATGATGCAGAACACACGTTGAAACCGTTATATAAATGACTGAGTGACGTTAGGGCAGGGTTTATGCGTATATACATTTATATAAATACGTCTATAAACACATACGCCTATATAATTCCCTGATTTTTCTATGTCTGAGTACGCGGCATTTCACAAAATTTCTGGCGAAAAAAATAGACCCCCCTCGAATAAGCCCCCCTCGAATTCACCCCCTGAAAATTTGTTGGCGAAATAATAAACCCCCTGGGGGTATTTCGAGGTAATACGGTAATCGATCACGTCTTTTGTGGTGTTTTGAAAAATGTTAAGTTAATATGAAATTAATATGCCAAATATTGAAATACCAACGTACGGGAAAAAACCTTAAACCCAACAAGGACACAAAAGTGTTTCCAATTTTTTGAAGGCGTTTTTTTTGGTGTTCGTCTGTTGCAAATTGCAAATTTCGTGTAAAATACGAACATTTTTTCACTGCAGCTTGTTCAAGAACTCCCATACCTAGTGTAATTTTTATGGATTGACATTTTCAACCACAAACTTTTATTACATGTGAATGTGGCTACACACTAGTTTTCCACTGAAATTGTATAATTGTTTGAAAACTCATACATCAGCTTCTGAATGAGTGATTTTAAATGTCCTTTGAACTACTGTTGACGGACACCTCATTCCGGTAAACTCAAATGCGGTCAAGGCTCATTTATGAGTTTCCAAAAAATTGAATTTCAGTGGAAAATTTGTGTGTATGGCCAATAAACATCGAGTTGTCACACACCATTTATCAAAAAATAAATCACCCAAACGATCAAATTCATTTTATGTGATTTTTGAAGCCCAACATCGAACAAAAAAAATTAATCGCTCAAAACGCCTCAAAAATTCTCACGTTATTGTCACATTCGTTTCCAGATGGGTGCGCGATGAAAAAAGTCCGGAAAATGGCTGTAAAATAGTAAAAGAACCTTACTGCGGCTGGCTGCAAGATGTCAATATTTGGCGAATGCCTAGAACCAGGGACGAATGTCTATTTTACTGTTTTAATGATGATGAATTAAGAGCGCAGGGTAAAACTTTTTTTAAATTGTAATTTTTATTCAAATAATTTTTGTCACATTGTTTTTGTTTTTTACTGATTGTGTATTCGAAATATATATGGCTGGTGCTGATATTGATGTAAAAGCTCCAATGTTTTGGTGCCACACGACAAAAGAGTCATGGCGCTGTTTGCATGCATGGCGTCACTTGGCGCCTGGCGCTAATTTTCCATGGCGTCTAATAAATACAAAATTTCATGGTGCCCAATGGAAGGGCAAACCACAGGGAAGCGTTGTGTGGCGTTTTAGACTGATTTTTTTCGGGGCAGGCCTGATACGCACATCTGCCCGTTACGCACATGTGCCAATTTTTTTCACTTGACACTTTTTCAAGTGATTTTCAGATATGAGTAAAGTGAAAAAAAGTTCACTAATGTCATTGCGCAGCGTTTTTCACTTCACTCATATCTGAAAATCACTTTAAAAAGTTTCAAGTGAAAAAAACGGGCAAATGTGCGTAACGGGCAGAAGTGCGTATCAGTGCACTCCCATTTTTTCGTGGCGCCATTGGCGCTTGATGCCTGGGTTGTGCGCAACGCCATGGCGATCTTGGCGTTTTTGCTAAGTCGTGTCGCGTTTTACAATATTTTTACACAGTTCAAAGTTTGAAAATCATTCACCGGCGCCAAAAGCGCCATGACTCTTTTTGTGGGTGTGGTCCATAGCGATTGTATATCGCATAAATGTGCATAATTAAAAATGAATTGCCGTTTAAAATACTGATACATATTTTTGTCATGGCGCCAAGATATCTATCGCATTTACGACCGTTGGGATTTGTTGCAACTTTTAAAAAGTTTTGCTGTCATCAAAATAGCTCTGTCGATTTCGAGCTTATTATGCAATTCTGCCTGTCCATTCTGTAGCGCTTTATTTCTGTTGTTTCAGTTTCATAGAACAAAAATCACAATATTTAGCCTACGCCCGCAAATTTCTGAAAGTAAAAAATCAACTTTGAACACATGCGAGCAGAGTTGTTAGAATTACTGAACTTTTTTCAAAAGTATATGTAAATGAAAGTATTTTATTTTTACTCGTCACAAAGTATAGAAAATGTAAAATATTTTTTTATACTTTTTAATGTGAGTAAAATACTTTTTCCCAGGAAAATGTAAAAGCGAGTACTTTTCCCCTGGAAAACGTAAAAGCTACGACTTTTTTACAGGTGAGAGTGTCAGTTTTACTCTGAAAGGCATAATAAATGTCGTTTTTTAGTGATCATATAGTATTTTTTAGAAAAATAATATGTTTTACCTATTCTAAATTTTCTTATTTTAGCAACAAAAATTGTGATCTTAGCAACAAAAATACATTTTCTCTGTACGCGTGTACTTTGAAAATGTACGCGTAAAAGTATGTACACTACTTTTTTTCAAAAGTATATGTAAATGTATTTACCGCGTACTCGCGTACGCGTATTTTTCGAGTAAATGTACGTAGGTACATTTTAACAACTGTGCATGCGAGTTGACTGGAAGGAAATTCCGACATCTCCCGTCGACGGAAATCATAATTTATTCGGTCTGGTGGGCTGAAATGTCTTCAAAACGGATAAATATCCATTCCGTCCTTTCCGGACTAATTAAAATGTAAATCCGCACTTTACGACTGATGTATTTTTTGTTTGTATTTTTATTGTTTGTATTTTTTTAATAGATAGTTGTTCTAATAGATAATTCTAGATAATTTTTGATAGATCTTGTAATTTTTCGGTATATGCGTAGAATTATGTATGCATATTAATTTTCTTTTATCATTGTTTTTTGGACTTGCTTTGAGCGCCAAATCTCATTTTCGGTACTTCTTCCTGCTTTTAGCAAAGTTATCATTGCTGCAAAGTTTTTGAACTGTTTTTTCATTCTGAAATGCGACTGCAGAAAATGATACCGTAATTCCACGAATAATTCCCCCTTGAAAAACTCCCCATAGCCTTACGAGAAAAAATAACTCCCTCCCTTGTATAATTCCCTGTCAAAAAATAAGATGGGGACTTACTCGAGGATTACGGCATGTCCTGTCCTGATTAGAAGTACTGTATTTTTCGCTCTACTCTCAAGATTCCACTTTTTTTTCTTCTAACTTTTATACTTTATCAATCTTTATAAGCAAAATTTCTTCCCTGTTCAAAGCTTATTTTTCGTGTTTTACTCACTCACTACTCTAAATTCAATAGATATTTATTTATAATGTATTTACCGTATTTCCTCGAAATACCCCCGGGGGGTGATTGTTTCATAGTGGTCCCGAGAGGGGGGGGGGGGTCAAACGAGGGGGGGGGTATTTCGAGGGGGGGTTATTATTTCACAAGAAAATTTTTGAAAACCAAGTACGAAATTGTCGTCTGAAACGTACGCAGACGTCGAAAAATGCAACAAAAACTGCCATTTATAAGGTTCTGTAGACTAATATTAGTATGTAGATGGTATGTACACTGTTCTAACGTGACACCGACATTGTTTTAACGTGTGTTCTGCAGTACACAGAACACAAACTACAGTTATTGTCATGTACGTTCCCTTTACACTCAATTTGGGGGGGGGTTTTCGAGGGGGGGGGGGGTGATTGTTTCATAGTGGTCTCGAGAGGGGGGGGGGGGTCAAACGAGGGGGGGGGGTATTTCAAAGGGGGGGGGGGTGTTTCGAGGAAATACGGTATTGACAATTTGCTTTTCGTAGAGACGCTCTAGCCTAGGCTACAACATCATTTTACATTCACACTTTACAGCATTTCATTGGCGCTTTTTACGTCATTTCGATTCGCTTGTTTGAACTTGAAAATTTGTAAATCGGTATTTTATAATAGCCAAATCGGAGCGATCTTGATTTCATCTGCGTGCATTTTTTTACAGACTACACTTTACACGATTTTGCGTGTTGCATTTGTTATATATTTTATTTATGTGAGTAAATGAAAGATTATTTAGCTTACACATAATAGTTTGAGATGTGTGCTTCGATATTTTGATGAAAAATGTGAATTTTTTTTCGTTTTTGGATAAGCAAAAAGCTGCCGTAAAACAATAAAAACCCTGTGTATATCTGACCACTAGGAAACCAATTGTACCGTATTTCCTCGAAATACCCCCAGGGGGTTTATTTTTTCAGAGTGGAAATTTTGAGAGAAAAACGTGAAAAATGCAACAATAACCACCATTTATAAGTTTTTACAGCCTTATAAGGATGTAGATGTTCAAAACGATGTTCTAACGTAACACAGAAAGTGTTTTGAACGTCTGTTATACATTTCCCGGACCACAAATACATAGTGCCCATTTTGAGGGGAGGGGGGGGGGTATTTCGAGGAAATACGGTATGTATTTATCTGCTTGTTTACAATGAAATATACCATATTGCACCTGAATAAAAAAGAACGATGTTTCTCATCACAATGCGCACGGTAGTTTACTAATAGGCTAACAGCAGTAAACTCAAAATTGAGTACTCATAAATCAGCTTTGAACGTGTTTGAGGTCAATTTTGAGTTTGCTTTTTTATCTCAGTCAACTGGAGATTTAACAGTTACAAAAAGAAACTCTATGTCTATATTCAACCCAAATACATTCAAAGCTGATTTATAAGTACCGCATTACCTCGAATTAACCCCCCTTGAATTACCCCCCCCCTCGAAATACCCCCTAAAATATGGCTGAGGAAATAACCCCCCCCCCAAATTGAATGCAAAGAGAACGTACATGACAAATACCACAGTTTGTGATCTGTACAATGCAGAACACACGTTAAAACTGAAGATTGAGTGACGTTAGGGAAGGGTATAAATAATAGACCCCCTCGAACACCCCCCCCCCTCGAATTATACCCCTCAAAGTTTGCTGGCGAAATAATAAACCCCCTGGAGGTAATACGGTATTCAGTTTTGAGTTGACTGGTGTTCGTAAGCTTATGTGTGCGGCAACAATTTGGTGCAGAAATGTTCACGTGACTTGATTCATTAAAATACGGTAACACACTTTGTATAGCGTTTAGTAGCGTTTACGAACACATTTTTATATACTTCAAACATACGTGTACATAATTATTTGGATACAAAATCGGATCGCAACACACAAAAGAAGTTCATACAAATGTGCTCACCGAATTTTGATACTTATCTCGATCATTTCGCATCCTTGCAATTAAACTTTTGCTAATTTCTTGATCAAATTAGCTTTGACTTTGGCAGTGGGTGTAGAAAATGATTCTACATGCTTTATAATGGTTGATCTAGTTTTTGGGTTGTGTTTTTTAAGTTTGATGGAAAATATCTACCCACCTAAGCAATCTTGTGAATGCCACAACTGAACAAGTGACAAAAATGTGGTAAGCGGTAAGTACCTTTAAAAGTTGCATTTAGGTAAAGTGCTAACCAAATTGAGATTTGCAACTTCGGCATATTGAGAAAGTGACTGGCAAATTCGGCACTGAAAATACATGTCGCATCAATTTACTTCTTACTTGACCGACCACTTGACACTTTTCTTGTCACTTTATCCATTTTTTTGAATTTATCCCAGCCCATCCATTTACGCTGCACACTCAAATGGGAAAACATTTACACTCTAATCACGACTTTGATCAATATCCAGTTTTAACACTAAAATGAAAAAGGATTACACCATTTCGCCACAAGACGATTTCCATTATTCAAGTTCAGTGTTGCTTGTGACATGACAAACTGGCTTTGTGAAAGTTTGGATAAGTCAGGATGCATTTCCACTTTGTGTCAATGCAAAATGTCAAGACAAATTACCGCCCCATTTATTTTGTCAATTGACACTTGACAAGCAATTTGCAACTTTTATCACGTTCTTCTTTTGTGACTGTCAAGTGACAAGTTTCTTGACACTTGTCACTTGACAAAAAGTGGAATTGAACATGCAAAGTTTCTCAGTGCTAACGACGGATTGATCAAAAACCTTACAATTGGAATTGGTAGTGATGGAAATCATCGAGATTTCAGAAAGTGGCGCCATAGAAAATTTTGACGGCGCCAAAACAATTTTGATTTTCTCGCTGCGCCGGAAATAATCGAAAAATTATGGAAAATTACTAAATAATTTGTAGTATAGTATTTAGTTGTAATAAAATTCATTGCTTTTCATTTTACATGGCTTTTGACAATTTGCATGACATTTTACACATTGCACCCACATACACTAGTTTACCATTATGAAATGCTCTACCGTTTTGGTAAACTGTTTCACAAAACAGTAAGAAACACTGTACAACTCTGTTCAGTGTTTCGTACTGTTTTATGCAAACAGTTTACCTATGGTCGAGCATTTCGTAATGGTAAACTAGTGTGTGGGTCTTTACAGTTTATTTCACATGGCTGGGTAGTTCGCCCTGGTGCCAAACTTCCGTATCCGTAAGCGGTAAAACAGGCAAGAAAGTGGTAAGTGATAAGTTGTAAACGTTACACTTTTGCTTGACTAACCATATTTTCACAATTTGTCACCATTTTGTTACTTTTTCACAATTTTTATAAGTCATCACTTTTATTGTAACTAGGTATCTTGGTCACTTACACTTAGGGTGTCAAATTTCCGTTTTCCGTTTTCTGCAAAAAAAATTTCTGTTTCCGTTTTCCGGCAAGTGCAAATTTTTTTTCCGTTTCCGCTTTTCCGCAGGCAAAATTCTTTCCGCTTTCCGCAGGAAATTTTTTTCCGTTTTCCGTTCTGTTTACCGGCAAGTGCAAAAAAATATTCCGTTTCCGTTTTCCGTAAAAAAATTTTGTTGACACTCTACTTACACTATCGCCATGGCGTTAAAGGTGTTTTCCCATCACTTTTTCGGCGTAAAAGCGGGGAAAAACAAATGATATGTCGCATGCGGCATGCGATTTTGAACATGAAAAGTTCATGCATCTTTATCGCGGAATGTCACTTTTAATTTTCAAATTGCGCTAGTGATTACTTCATTTCTCGCTTGAAATCAAAATGATTGCGGCCGCTTATCATTATCCCGATGAAAACCGGTTTCGTCGCTCGATTAGCTGAAATTCAGTCGATTTTTGTTTCAAACGATCTTTTTCCAGTGTGATTATTATCTGATTAGCGATTTGTAAAATAAATTTTAAGCGACATTTTAATACAAAAATCGCAATCGCTGATTCGAAATGTGAATCGAGTTGGGAAGTAGCTATTGCATGTAAAATAAATTTTTAAGGCATTTTCTGTGCTCAAAAAAATGTTAGTTAGGTAAAAAGGCGTCAGTGACTGAAATGCATTTCGATTTGTGTATCATCTTTTGATTAAATATTATTTACATTCAAGGAAATAACTTTCGCATGTATATATTTATGCAGCAGGACGATTTTTTGCCACTTTTTTATTAAAGCAATGCAATTTGTTATTGTACATGACATGTCCACATAATAAATAATACCGAAATAGCATTCAAATTTCACCCATTCAGTAACGCTAACAACCTACCCACTTATTTGAAATTTATTACTTCATCAATGATGGCAACGTTTTGTCACGTTGCATTTTTGCTGACGATTTACGTTGGAACAACGTTGGCTGGAGGTGAGTGGCAATGGGGTTTCTCTCAGCCAAAAATCTAGTGTGAAGCGGTGCGCGCGGGGGTGCACTGATACGCACATCTGCCCGTTACGCACATTTGCCCGTTTTTTTCACTTGACACTTTTCCAAGTGATTTTCAGATATGAGTGAAGTGAAAAACGCTGCGCAATGACATTAGTGAAGTTTTTTCACTTTACTCATATCTGAAAATCACTTGAAAAAGAGTAAAGTAAAAAAACGGGCAAATGTGCGTAACGGGCAGATGTGCGTATCAGGCCTGCCCCGGTGCGCGCTTTGATGAAGTGTCTTCCTCACGCTTCACGTAGCTTCCAAAATTGCGAAATCCAAAAGCTCCCAAAATCCACACTAACTTTCTAGCAGCGAATGGCTTGTCAAAAGTTCTATAATGACCACTTTCGGTCTCATTTTCAACAAAGTGAATTTTCTGAATTTCAATCTCTACGTTTCCCAGCACAACGAACCAGTAAAACACCCCCCCCCCCCCCTCGAAAAATCCCCCCCCCCTCAAAAATACCCCCCCCCCTCAAAAAATCCCCCCCCCCTCAGAATGTGCCACCCCCTCCACATTACGCTACCGAATGTCTCGCATGATCGATTTAGGCAGTCACAGGGCGCCATTTTTCAAATTCCACAAAAACGTGACTAGTCGATCGGAAGTGGACTGCGCCAGCGAATGTTATCAGGAAAGGCGGTGCAACGCTGCGAGATTGGTCCAGGGGAGAATTTGCATGCTCAGTTATGACGAGTTGGGCTGCACTTTGGTTGGTGTTATGTTTACTTGGGATGGATTTTTCTGGCGTCATTGTGAAGGAAATATAAAATGTTCAAAAAAGAAACAACCACAGTAAAAAATGGGGGTGTGATGCGTCGGGAAGCGTGCTGGATGTAACGATGGCAAAAAAAAGATTCGAAAATTCGAAAACATTTTCGAATTTTCGAATTTTTTCGGAATTTTCGAATTTTTATTTCACCCCTAGAAAAAACACTTAAAAATCGATTTATTTTTCAAAAAATTCGAAAATTCGAAAATTCAAAAATAGTTTTCGAATTTTTTAGGGAATTCAAGGCAACAAAACATACTGTTAAGTTCAACGTGCTAAATAAATCAACAATTGATACGCGGCACGTATGGAAAAGCGAAACGTAACAAAAAAAAACGTTGAAATGTCATCCACGGTGGAAGAGGCGGACTTCGACACATCCGTTTTTTATACTGTATTTTCTCGAAATAGCCCCCCTCGAAATACCCACCTCAAAATTTACACTGTTAAGTTATAAACCCCCCTCGAAATACCACCCCCCCCCCTCCCCAATTTGGTGTATAGAGAACGTAATGCAGTTTGTGATCTGGGAAACACAGAACACACGTTAAAAACAATGACTGTGTTGTGTAGACCAGGGGTTTGTACCATCTACGTAATATAAGTATATAGAGTCTTATAAAAGGCAGTTTTTGTTGCATTTTTTGACATCTGTGTTACCTACAAACAACAATTTAGTACTGGGATTTTGAAAAATTTCTGGCAAAATAATACACCCCCCTCGAAATACCCACCCTCGTTTAACCCCCCCAAGTTTCCACTCTGAAAAAATAATATTTAAAGCCAATTTTGTATTTTATGCTGATATTTTATTTGACGCCAATTTTTAAATTGTTGTTTTTATTGCCTTTGCTCTGTTGGTGAATTCAATGTATCAATGTGTGAATTGAATGAAGAAGCAGCACACGCATTTGCATAACTCATTCCACCATTGTTAATGCTTATTTATGGTTAAAATAAGGTCATTACAACTGAGCAGAACATGAAGACAGTCCAAATTCTGTGTTTAAAGCTTAAGATTCAATATTTTTCCAAAAAGATTCGAAAATTATTTGAAAAAATTCGAAAACTAGCCAAAAAAATTCGAAAATTGCCAAAAAAGATTCAAAAATTCGAAATTCGAAAATTGAATTCGAAATTCGAAAATTATTTTGAAGAAAAATTCGAAAATTCGAAAATTCATTTCAGAAAAAACACTTAAAAATTTAAATACTTTTTTTTCGACTGTTTGCCATCGTTAGCTGGATGTGCGTGAAGCGTGTGGCTGTGAAGACTGCCACACGCTTCACGAGATTTTTGGTGAAGTGTCTTCCACACACTTCACCTAGCTTCACGACGGCCAAAATTTCGGGAAGCGCGCTTCCCGAAGCTGACTCAGTGAAGACACTACACAAACATTGTGCAACATCGTTGACGCACGTCTGTGATGTGAAGTGTCTTTACGTTCAGCTTCGTGAAGTGCCAGGAAGCGGCGACAAGCTTCGTGAAGCGTCGGGAAGTGTTGCCGTGAAGACACTTTAAGACGCTTCACGACGCATCAAACACACATTTTTTGCTGTGAATGTTCCTTCCATCCAGAAATAAAGCGTTCGTATTTATATGGTACGCCGTGACTCCGCCTTTTCCTTTTTTTGTGAATGTGCGTGCATAAATAAATATCCCGGTCGCACCTTATTGGCTAAAAGATACGTAATTTTGGACGCATACTTTGCGGTCCGCTGAGTATACTGCTTTTTTGGGCTTCATTTATGTAAAAAAACACCATGGCGCTGTGTTTGTATAAGAAAAGCGGCAATGATGTGCGCCGTGCCGATTTTCACTCACGTTTGGCGTAGTTGATTTATAAGTAAGTACCTCTACTTTTTTACACTTCCTGGCGCAATTACCCGGGTACCAGAAAAAACGTAAAAATTGTGTGGAAAAACGACTGCACAGCAACGCGATACTTTATGCACACACTTTCACAACAAGAAAAATAAATGTTTATCAACGTAATTTCCTCACAATACGTTATTTTCACCATAGGATGGGCGCAGTATTTCTCATCGCAATATTTTTTCATGGCATGATCCAGTCCTTTTAAAATAAAAATTCCACAAAAACGTCAATTTCCAATAAAAAAAACTTGACCAAAATCCCAGGGAGGCGACCCGAACGCATTCCGCTACATCGACACCGAACGCATAATGCACTGTTTCATTTGCAAACGTCCCGAGGAAAAAGCCGGAGTCAAATCAGTCGCCAGATCAAGCTCAACGCGTAGAATTAGTTCTAACTCTAGAACTAAGTCTACGCAAGGCGGTGCGTTTAGACAGGCGAGGAATAGAAATGCGAATAGCGGCGTTGGAAGTTCTAAGTCTAGGTTCACGACAAGGAGAAGTACTACAAGGAGAACTACCACTACAAGCAGACCGACTACGCGAACTACACCAACGTTTGTTTTGCATACCATAAACCCTTGAATAAGTCCCCTACTCGGAAAACTCCACCCCCATAAATAACTACAACATGGTAGCTGAGTGGGGAAAAACTCATCCCCTTGAATAACCCTTGGATAACCTCTGATGGGTAGGAAAGTTGTCACATGTATAAAACATGCTCTATGTAAATATTTTGTAAATAAAACATGTATTATATGTGTTGCAGCTAGGGTGTTAAATTTCCGTTTTCCGTTTCCGCTTTCCGCAGGCAATTTTTTTCCGTTTTCCGTTCCGTTTTCCGGCAAGTGCAAATATTTTTCCGTTTCCGTTTTCGTTTTCCGGCAAGTGCAAAAAATTTCCGTTTCCGTTTTCCGTAAAAAAATTTGTTGACACCCTAGTTGCGGCTGATGCTCACTAGTATCGAATTTATTGGTTGAACCATGGAATTTGTATTCTGACTCATGTTTTATGACGCTAATTTAACCCCATTCACGCAGCAAATTGATCATGCACTTTATGGAAAATTCTGATGGAAAAATAAACCCTCCCATCGAATAACTCCCCCTGAAATCCTTCACCTCCTTGAATTGCTCCCCATTCTAAAATATCTGACAAAAAAACTGTGGGACTTATTCTAGGGTATACGGTATATAGATTTTTTATTGAATTTTCAATTTAAACTTCTATCCTATTCTATGCAGCTTCTGTTTTGCCAGAATACTTTTATTTTGATGCATCTTGACGATTCAAAGCAGGTACCTAACACAACTTTCCAGCAAAAAATGCCAAGTCAATTTTGGCATTGTCGCCGTGCAATTTTCTGGCAAATGTCTGCAAACATTGTCCTTTGTGAAGAAAAAAACCTGTCCTAAATCTGAAACTTACCATTCACTAAAATCCTCAAAAATCTAATCCTTAAGGATCTAACAATAACAGCCCTAACCCTCGAAAAACTCCCAGATTTTCGCACGTGCCGATTATTCCAATCGACGAATCGTCCCCAGTGGAAGACAAGCGAGTGAACGATTTCAGTCAAATCGAACAATTTCTCAGTCAGAATCCATCATTCGGAGGTGACGCCTTAAAAGAGGTTCAAAGGAGCGCCAGGCGTCAGGAGCCAATTTCAAATGCAAATATCCCGATAAACAAACCAAAAGTGCCTGTGACCAGCCAAAATACTGCTCAAGGTACCATTGTTGCGTCGAGAAAGGTGATCACAAGTGCCCCAAAAGTTGAAACGCAAACGGAGCGAACAGAAATTGGCACCCAGCCAAAAAGAGAGTCGGTGACTACAATCACCAAAACAACAACAACAACGACAACAACAACTGAGGCATCAAAGGAGCCGGAAAATGTCATTGAAACATCGACATCGACACAAGAAATCCCAGAAACCGACATCGACATCGACTCGATCGACGTATTCAATCCGCGTGGCGACCGGGAACTTTCCGAACCGAATTCCGCGCTTTTCTACGTAGAAGACGACGGGCAAGAGGAGCAAAAATGGGTCGCTCGAAAAGTAAACGGACAGTTTCCGGAGGAAAGATTGGCGGAAATCCAAAAATTGGCGCGTTTGGCGCCGGTGGGGCAGCGATTTATCGACGCGCAAACACAAAATCAAGGCGGATTGATAGAAAGATCTGGGAGGAGCAGAATTTTCGCCAGCGAAATCGGCAGAAAATTGGCCCAAATCGACAGTTCCGCTGAAGCGAAGAGCATTTTGGACGGTTTGAAAAACGCCCCGAAAACTACCCTCACCGAAAGTTTTAAGAGACACATTGAAAGATTGGCAAAACATGAAGTGGGTGATAATTTCTCGGCTATTCAGAAGTTTCTGGCACTTAATCCTCGGCTGGCCGGGAAATTACGAAGTGAAGCGGTCCAGCAAGCTTTGAATCCCGCCATATTGTCAATTTCTGGATTTAGGTGAGATCTGGAGCGATGTTTAATTAGGCCGACATTTTTAATTATCAAAAATTTACCGAATATTCGTCTGGTGCCAGTTCGGCAAAGTGAGAAGTGGCAAGTGAAATGGCAAAGGCCAAGTGAAGTGGCAAGTGAAATGGCGAAAGCGAAGAGAAATTACTTTTTATTTTTATTTTTTTTACTTCGCTTTTGCCAATTCACTTGGCCTTTGCGCTTTTACTTGGCCTTTGCCATTTCACTTGTCACTTCTCATTTTGCCGAACTGTCCCCTGGTCAATTGTTACACTGAAAACAGGTGCCAATTCTGCATGTGGACAAGTGACAGAAAAAGTGGTAGGTTGGTGAAAAGTCTGGTTTTAAGTGACAGGCAAGTCAAGTGACAAGTAAATTACCAGATGAAATGACTTTTCATTAGACCTACAACTTGTCACTTTACTTACCACTTTTCTCGTCACTTGTCTGCCTACAGCATGGGCCCCGGGTTATGAAATAAATACCGTATTTCCTCGAATTACCCCCGGGGGTTTATTTTTTCAGACTGAAAATTTTGAGAGAAAAACGTGAAAAATGCAACAATAACAACCATTTATAAGTTTTTACAGCATTATATAAGGACGTAGATGGTATAAACGATCTTCTAACGTAACACAGTAAGTGTTTTGAATGTCTGTTATGCATTTCCCGGACCACAAATTCATAGTGCCCATTTTGAGGGGGGTATTTCGAGGGGGGGGGGGGGTATTTCGAGGAAATACGGTATGTAGGTATTTTACATTGCAGAGTTTTGAACAACGTCAAACTTGATTCCAAATGGTGCCCCTTTTTGAGCCCTTTTTAAATGTTCAGTTCAAATGTTCGATATGATGCCGCTGTGCATACTAATGCACCACAGGAATTTGGGAACTCGTAAATCTGTTTTCGAGTTTACCGAGTAAATCGAGTTTACCACAGTTGACCACAACGACTAATCACGGCGATAAAAACGTAATGTGCCTACACACACTAGTTTTCACCGTGACTTCGTGTGAAAACTGAAATTTTTTCAACTGCAAGTTAATGAACACTGTTGAATGATTTAATTTAATTTAAATTTGAATTTAAATAAATGAAAGTTAAAATTTGGAAATTTGAAAACTAAAACACATATAGCATACAAAACGAGTAGGCTGGATGTGGCCATGTGGCCATTTCAGTTTTCACATTGGTCACGGTGAAAACTAGTGTGTGTAGGGCCATTCTAGTCAACTCAAATGCATTCAATATTGATTTATGAATTACCCAAATTTCAGTGGTGTACTAGTGTGTGCTGTGTGGCGCCACAATAAAACCAAAAAGTTAACTACCGTATTACCTCGAAATACCCCCAGGGGGTTTATTATTTCGCCAGCAAAATTTGAGGGGGGGATAATTCGAGGGGGGGGGGTTTATTCGAGGGGGGGGGGTCTATTATTTCGCCAAAAATTTTCGGAAATTCCCCATACGCAGACGTAGAAAAATCGAACAATCACATAGATTTATATGTGTTTATAGGCATATATTACTGTATATACACAAAAACCGTTCCCTAACGTCACTTAATCATCAGTTTTAACGTTTGTTCTGCATAGTACAGATTACAAACTGCGGTATTGTCATGTACGTTCACGTTACACCTAATTTTAGGGGGGTATTTCGAGGGGGGGGGGGGTTTATTATTTCCTCAGCCGAAATTTAGGGGGGGTATTTCGAGGGGGGGGGGGTTAATTCAAGGGGGGGGGATAATTCGAGGTAATACGGTACTCATTCTTCAATAAAAGCGTCCACTAAATCTTTCCCATCGTTCCACAACACAGCGCCATATCTGGTGATGGATCTTCACAACAAAATCCGGTGACAAATTCACCCATCACAAAAACTGCATCAATTGTGCCAGACAATAGTGAATCTGCCAGAAATAGAAGGATCCTGAAACAGCTAGCTGAAACACAGAGAAATTTGACATTGGCACAGAGCCAAAGTCTGAAGTCTGCCACTGAAGATCAGGGAACTGATGTGCAAATTATATTGGACCTGTTGTTTCAGCAGAAACCCAGTGATTTGAGCATAAAGTCAGTTATTTTAACTGAACACAGGGCTGGATTAAAAGTGTGTGCAATAACATTCCACTAATGAATATTTTTATGTTAATTTTATTGTGAAAAACACTCTGGAAATGACATTGTTAATGTATATTGACACTGCATGTAGAAATAAATATGTATTCATTGGTGGAAAGTTGTTTGTGCATGAAATGTTTTTGTTCGACTTTGATACTTTTAATTGTCCGTTGACACTTTACCAGTTGAATTTTCGGTTTTCAATGGTGGATTGGTGAACTTCCCTTTGCCAGTGTATTAATTCACAACTATTATTTGACATTTGGTACCACAAAGAGTTATATTTACCCAATTTTTCAGTGAGCAGAAGTTCGAAAGAAGTGGCATCGTTGGGGTCGGTGGTTCCTCACTTATCAGGTAAACAATCACGAATTTTGATTACAATTCAAGTGCTGTATTTCCTCAAAATACCCCCCCCCCCTCGAAATACCCCCCTCAAAATAGGCACTATGTATTTGTGGTCCGGCAAATTCATAACAGACGTTCAAAACACCTACTGTGTTACGTTAGAACATCATTTATACCATCAACATCCTTTTATATAAGGCTATAAAAACTTATAAATGGTGGTTATTGTTGCATCTTTCACGTTTTTCTCTCAAAATTTCCACTCTGAAAAAATAACCCCCCTGGGGGTATTTAGAGGAAATACGGTAAGTGAAATAAATGCGTGATTTAGGGCCACTTTCAGACCCTGAAAAATGTCAAACGACTGACAATAAATCAAAGGAAATTTGAGATTTTAGTTGCAGGACATTTTCTATAATTTTTGATGCTTTGCATTACATTTGACATTTTACAGTAGGGCTCGAACTCGACTCGACTCGACTCGACTCGTGCCTCGAGGGTAAAACAGGGTACCGACTCGACTCGCCTGCCTCGACCATAAAAATATGGCCCAAACTCGAGACTCGAGGTTTTTGCCTGACTCGACTCGAAATTTTGGCAAATTTCGAGTCAGGATTTCCATTGAATAATGTCCTACAATATTAATTTGGATATGAAATTTTAAACATATCTTCCAAAAATTTTGCGCACAAGCACGCATTTCCACACCACATGCATGGTATATTGTGGATTGGCAGAGAAACTGTACATTGGTGTACATTGGTAGAGAAACCAGTGTCAAAAATTACTGCAAGGGTCATACCCAAAAGTAATGCATCCGACTCGAGACTCGAGATTTTTGCCCGACTCGACTCCACTTTTCACTGGCTCGCCCGACTCGACTCGCCGACTCGACCGGAAAAAATTTGGGGATGCGACACGAACTCGAGTTTGAAAAAAATCGAGTTTCGAGCCCTATTTTACAGGGTTTGGGAATGGCACCTATCAACAACTCTATACATTTATACAGACACTTTTTTAAGCCTAAAAAATCACTTAAAAATAAATTGCAGGCAATCCCGACGACAACAATCTACTCAAACCAACTTTCCATCGGACAACATCCAAACTGCAGTGAATGCAATTTCTGTGGACAAAAGTCTACTTCCAAATGGCTGTCTCAGAAATAGAGCGACACCCTGTATGTTCGACATTGGCAGAGAATGCAAAATGGGTAAAGATGCCGCTACGAATTGCCCCGTGTGCGCCTGTCCCCATAGTTGGTTGGGAGTGAGAGTGTTCAAAATGTTGTGGAATAGTTTATTGTTGTGAAAATGAGAGTTGTAAAAAGTATTGAAACGTTTTCAAAGTATACACCTATATACCTAAACATAAAGTATTTTTGATTAAAATACTCACTCCCCAAGGACAGAAAATGTAAATTACACTTATTTTACTTGTACTCATTGTAAAAATGTGAATTTAATTACTTGGGAAAGCAGAATATAAAGTATTTTATCAATCTTTTACTAAAACAATGTAAAAAAGCGTAAAAGTACTTTTTCACAATAAAACCGCAAAACTGAATATTGTTGAGTATTTCTATGTCAATAAGTAATAATTGGCACACTGCCAGCATAAAAACATAACTAAGTACCGTATCAGAGTTGCGAAAACGTATTTACGTTTACCCGAAATACCCGGTTATTCGGGTATTTATACTTACGTTTACGTTTACGCTTTCCAAAAATACCGTTACGTTTTGTTACGTTTTCCTGGCACAATTACCCGGGTACCAGAGAAAACGTAAAAATATGCTACACAGAACCATATTGTTTGACAAATGTAGTGTATTATGATGAGTTCAACATCTTCTAATGTTGAAGAGTTTGAATTCCGCAATTGGAGAACTCAAACACCAATTTGCAAGTGAAAAGTAAAAAGTTGAAGGAAAGTATTTTTGTGAGGGAGAACTGCAATGCGAATAAAAAGTGGAAACATTTTTAGTGTTTTCGCATGACTGACCATTTGTCTTTTAACTCGCCATTTCACTTAAAAATTTACTTTTCTTTAAATTTTTACTTACCATTCAACTTGCCATTACTTCTCACTCATAATTTTTGTTAGTTCTCCTGTTACGGAATTGGCACCTTATGGCCCTACACCCAGTAGTTGACAACGACGCTAAATGTCAACTCCAATCCCAATTCAATATCACGATCCCATCATTCTAAATATATATAAAATACAGGTATTTAAGCAGAGAAAATGTTGATGGAGATCATATGAACGGGGCAGGCCTGATACGCACACGTGCCCGATACGCACATATGCCCGTTTTTTTCACTTGACACTTTTTCAAGTGATTTTCAGATATGAGTAAAGTGAAAAAAAGTTGCGCACTGACATTAGTGAACTTTTTTCACTTCACTCATATCTGAAAATCACTTGAAAATGTGTCAAGTGAAAAAACGGGCATATGTGCGTATCGGGCACGTGTGCGTATCAGTGCACCCCCCATATGAACATCCATAATGTTGTAAAAAACATTGTGTTTTTGTATTCTCTGATAGCGTAAGCACTTAATGTAATTTTTACGTTTACGTTTTATTTTACGTTTTCCCCGGTATTTTAAAAATACCTTACGTTTTAGTATTTATACTTTTGATTTGGAAAAGGTATTTACGTTTACGTTTACGTTTTCCAAAAATACCAGTATTTGTACAACTTTGTACCGTATTACCTCGAATTATCCCCCCCTTGAATTAACCCCCCCTCGAATTAACCTCCCCTCAAAATGGGCTGGGGAAATAATAACCCCCCCCCTCGAAATACCCCCCTCACTTCGGATGTACGTCATGTATGCAATGTACATTATGTATATTACTGTTGCTTTGCATTGCTGCTACACATAGACTAGTTTGTGTAGCTATCTACGTTTTATGTCCAAATATATCCTGTTTGGACACATTTATTACCTGTTTCGGGTATGCAAATGCCTACTATTTACTACGTTCTTTACGAAAATTTCTGACGAAATAATAAAAACCCCCCTCGAATAACCCCCCCCCCCTTCGAATTAACCCCCCCTCAAATTTTGCTGGCGAAATAATAAACCCCCATGGGGGTATTTCGAGGTAATACGGTATCTATGCAAAGTAATCAGTCAGCTGAGTTCACAACCCCAACTCTAAAACTTGTCAACTCAAATCGCAGAATCCCCTGCTCGCGGCTGCGCCGGACCTCAGGGACTAAGTCAACGTGAATTGAATTTAATGCTGGAAGAAAAAATGTCTTGTCCAAATGGAGAAAATATGCAGTTTGTTACTAGATGGCAGAGGAGATTGGTAAGTTTTGGTTGATTTTGGAATGTACTGGGGTAGAGGAGATTTTAAAAAATGAAAAAAGTTATGCAATGGAATCAAAACAGTTCCAGGAATGGGCAACAAAAAGCTGGCATGGATCCAAATTGTAATAGATCATGAAATTTCAGTAAAATTGAATTAATGAATCCAATCAATGAATAAACCAATAAAAATTGAAAAATCCAATGAAATTTAAATTTTAGACTTAAGTATCTAAATGATCCAAAAGTATGTGGCAAAAAGAAAATACTCGAGTTTATAACCACAAAACATTACCATGACAAGTACAAATCATATCCCAGTACCATTTCCAATTAAAAAACCATCCCTAAATACCCCTCAAATAAAATTGGCATAAAACCAACAATAAAAAACTTGCAGTACACTGATAATACAAACTCCAATGATTGCACCCTGGTGAAAATGCCATATTGTGGATGGTTGCAAGATATTCACGCGTGGAGAATGCCCAGAACTGAGAACGAATGTTTGTACTTTTGTTTTAGTGATTCAGAGTTGATTGAAACTGGCCACAGGGATTTGTTGAGGTGATTGTATTCTTCCATTGGTCGATTTTGTGTACCGTATTTCCTCGAAGTACCCCCCCTCAAAATGGGCACTATGAAATTGTGGTCTGAGAAATGCATAACAGATGTTCAAAACACGTACTGTGTTACGTTAGAACATCGTTTATACCATCTACCATCCTTATATAAGGCTGTAAAAACTTACAAATGGTGGTTATTGTTGCATTTTTCACGTTTTTCTCTCAAAATTGTCACTCTGAAAAAATAAACCCCCGGAGGGTATTTCGAGGAAATACGGTAGATGTTTTTTATTATTCTAAATTTATTTGTGGTGTGTGATATAACAGAGCGGTAGTACCTATTCGCCATTGTGATATTTTATGAATAAAACACTGCCAAATACGTAAATTTTGGTATATATTATACCTAGTCCAATGACTGATTACGATTCAATTTACAAACCTACATACAATCTGATAACTTTCGTGTAAAGAACAAAATTTGTCTCACCGTCCCTTTACGTAGCGCAATAATCCTGTATTTAGCGCATAATTTAATGGGGATTTACGGTAAGTTGGACTGCAAAAAAAGCTCAAATAAAAAGAACTTTTGGATGACTGCCAGAGTAATTAAAAAGGATACCCAGTCGACGCGGACGGTTTTTCAGCGGAAGTCATCAGCGAAAACATCGTTTAAAGCCATTTTAAGTTACCCAGATCGAAGTTCGGAAATTTTTTTCGTCAAACATCATTATTGGCGCTGCACACACTAGTTTACTAACAGTAAACTAAGAATCTGGTAAACTAATTTTTCAGATTCTGAGTGAATCTGAGTTTACCGGAATATGTTATTTATGATCTCCGTCAACTGTAGTTCACGAACAGCTCATTCCGGTAAACTCAGATGCGCTCAGAAGCTGACAAATGAGTTTACCAAATTCTTAGTTCACCGTTAGTAAACTAGTGTGTGCAGCGACATTGACGCAACCGGATTTGTCGGATGTGTAAGGCGCAATTGAGTCTGGCCCCAGGTGCAATTTGATATATAAACAGGGTGCACGCCAGGTCCGCCACCCAAATTCTGAGTCGGTGCCGGACGCCATATCTCCAGTTGTAGTGGGGGGATTTATTCGAAATTTTGAGGTTATATACTAGACATCCCCCCACTAGTATATACGGGCTGGAGAAGGTCGGCGACCCACCTGAGTGTGGGTCGCCGTATAAATGAATAGTTTTTTTTGAAAAAATCGCTGTCCACGCGAGGTCCGCCACCCCTTGTTTTTTTGATAAAAACAGGCTGCCAAACTAAAACTGTTGGGGGGAATTGATCGAAATTTTAAGGGAGTGTACACGACACCCCCACTACTTTTCACGGAAGGTTGAGACACTAGACACCCACAGATTATATTCAGTGAAAACGTGAAAACGAGATTTCACATAGGCTGTGTTATGGAGATTTGCAATGTTAGTTGCCATGGGAACCGCAGTGCGATGTATGATATTTTGCCTGTTCATGAAGTCATGCACATCAAGTTTTGAGGCAACATTACATTTCTAAAAACATATTCAACCGTATTCATTAAAAAATGTTTACATTCATAAATTCATGTTCAACTTATATATAACTCCTATGTGCAACACTTTCCGAACAGCCCACGGCATAAACAGCTCAAAACAATTCAGTCAAACACAAAGTGTTGTTGTTGTCGGCATCTTACACTAATCAACTATTCAAGCTATTCACACCATAAAAATCCCTAAAAAATCCTTATAAATCCTTAAAAATGTATTCCATGCACCGGGAAATCCCTACGGCTGCAGGAAGCGCCGCTCCATTCCCAGGGGGTATATCAACGTATTATAATGTCAGCCGCAAGAGACATTTTGCCGCCATCGCTAATAGGTGTCAGGTGAGAATTTGTTTATTTTACCGAATTTACAGTCAGCTACGGGCACTAAATAGTTTTCAACCAAAATTTTGAAAGCTCACAAATCACTCAAAGCTCAAATTTCAAAAGCGTTCAAAGCTGATATGAGTTGTCTAAATTTCGGTGGAAAACTAAAAAAGTGAGTGTGTGTGTCTTTTTTTATTCACCTATTCAAAATACCGTATTTCCTCGAATTACCCCTGGGGGGTTTATTTTGAGACAATAACAATGAGACATTTTGAAAATTTTGAGAGAAAAACGTGAAAAATGCAACAATAACCACAATTTATAAGCTTTTACAGCCTTATATAAGGATGTAGATGGTATAAACGATTTTCTAACGTAAGTGTTTTGAACGTCTGTTATGCATTTCCCGGATCACAAATTCATAGAGCCCATTTTGAGGGGGGGGGGGGGTATTTCGAGGAAATACGGTAGGCATGACATTTTTTGGGATCGAAATTTGAGGGGTCTGAGCTGAATATTCAGGGCATTACTATTTTGTCATCATTTTCATGAAAGATTTATCTGTTCTGATCTATTTACCTATAATCAAATTCGTGAATAAATGATTATAACACTTCATAATATTTTTTCAAAATTGAAGAAACTTGAAGACGAAATTTCAAGTCCGTTAAAATATCACTTGACATTTAACCATGAAACAAATAAGTAAAATATGTGTTTACAATCTGTCCAACCAAATCACAAAACTCCGAAATTACCAAAGTCGCTCAATTTTCCCCAATCTCACACCCCTTCCCATCCCCCCCTCACATAACCCCCAAAATACCCCCAGGTAAACTTCACATCGTGGGACGACAAAGTGGACACATTCACGCACGACTCGCTGGGCATCTCGCTCCCGTCCGGCAACGGGTCCGGGTCGGCGTCGGGCACCGTGTCGGGCATGGCAGGTGCCGGCTCCGCAAGTGGAAAAGTTAAGAGTTAAAAGTTTAGAGTTGAGTAAGATGACGAATGGTGAGTTAAGAGTAAAGTTGAATGATAAATGATGAGTTAGAGACAAGAGTAACGTTAAGAGTAAAGTAAAAAGACAAATGATTAGTTAAGAGATAAAAGTAAAGTTAAGAGTCAAGCAAGTGTATCCAAATCTTTTTTTTCGTATCCAGATCGTATGTTTTTGTATCCAAATCTTATGAGAGAACATAAGATTTGGATACAAAACATAAGATCTGGATACGAAAAATAAGATTTGGATACACTTGCTTGACTCTTAACTGTACTCTTATCTCTGTACTAATCATTGGTCTTTCAAGATCACTCTTGTCTCTTAACTCATCATTTATCATTTAACTTTACTCTTTAACTTGCCATTTGTCATTTTACTCAACTCTTAACTTTTAACTCTTTACTTTTCCACTTGCGGAACTGGCCCCAGAGCGCCCCTTGCTGGTCACCCACGCAAAGTTCGTGTACGTGTCCAGTAGGACGGAGCCCCTGCTCGTGGTCGCTACTGTAGAGGGTTATATGGTGGGTGGGGGCGCTGGAAAATGCCTGATTTTGATACGATGAGTAAATGTACCTTCATATGCATGTAATTACCTATACGTGTAAAGGACAATATTTTTAAAAATCTCATAAAATCTCTCAAATAATTTTAATTACATCTCCCCCGGGAAATAATGACAAAAGGTAAATTTATAAAAATCTATCATTTTTAGATATTTATTTTCATATTTTTGAATACAAATCTCGCAAAATTTAGCGTGAATGGTCGACCGTTTATGCAGCGACCTCAGCCAACTTTACATTGAAATTTGTGATGAAAGATGGACTTAAATTTACTGAAAAACGATAACCCCAGAAACGGTTTACCACTTCCAATTTTTTAAACCAAATTTGCATGAATAAGCCACCCAAGGGAGTTATTTTACACAGTATAATACCTTGCACCTTCCCAAGGGAGTAATTTTTTGATGGGGATCTTATTCGAGGGGGCTATTCATGGCGCTTATTATGTAACTAGGCTATATATAGGTTTCATTTTCTTACCCACAACCACTCAGATATTTGAAGCTGAAGGAAAGAGCCCAATACACTTTGCAATGATTGAAAAGATTGAATCAGGTCTGTGCTTCCTTTCCTTCTTGATGTAAATCACGTTATCAAGAAAAAAGCTCGTGCAAAAATTAAAGCAAACTTTTATCACAACTTATTGTATTTTATTTTAAACATTTGAAATTGTCTAGGTATTCTCTCCAATTAATTACTTAATTTATAAATTTATTTAATTTTTTAAATTTAAATTTTATGCAAAACCGCCAGCGCCATGGCGCGGCAAAGAAAGAAAAAGCAGCACGGCGCTTCTGACGTTTGACGCTGTTTCACCTTGGCGCCATATCAGCTACTGGTGACTAGTGATGGAATGGCGCCATGGCGCTGGCGCCATTTGAGGGCGCCAAAGGGCGCCGCGCCATGGCGCCATTGGCGCTTGGCGCCCTTTTTCTGTGGCGCCCTTGGCGCCTGGCGCCCACTTTCTGAAAGGCGCCATGGCGCCCTTGGCGCTTGGCGCCCTTTTTAGGTGGTGCCCTGCCCTAAAAGGGCGCCAAAATGGCGCCAGCAGGGTTTCAAGGTGAAGGTTGGGTAAACGGCAAAAAAATAGAAAAAGCGTCCGTGGATAATCGAGATTCACTGGAAAAATGGACGAGGGGGCCCTATTGGATGGAAACGTTTCATCCAATGATTCAGCAGACGCGTCTCATGAATCAGAAGCTGAAAATTATGGACTGTTGAACTTGCAAACTCGTAAATCAACACATTCAAATAATCGTAATTTAGTTTTCACCCTCTTCAAGAAAACATCCATTGGAACCATCTGTTTAAAGTGGATGAATCGTTTTGTCAAATGACAATTTGCATTGCGTTTTAGGTGAATGTGTGTGTATGAATTTAAACAAAAAAATTGTTCCTGGTTTCCTTTTTGTGCTGATTACATCATAGAGAATGTGAATAAAAAGATGAATGTGTGGTATACAGTGTTAAAGCAACATTTTTAGCACACACAGGGTTTTGTATGCACTTATTTACTCTGGCGCCATTGGCGCCTGGCGCCCTAATTTCCAATTGGCGCCCTGTTTCTGTGGCGCCCTTGGCGCCTGGCGCCCACTTTCTGAATGGCGCCATGGCTCCCTTGGCGCTTGGCGCCCTTTTTCTGTGGCGCCCTTGGCGCATGGCGCCCAGTTTCTAAATGGCGCCATGGCGCCATTGGCGCCTGGCGCCCTTTTTTCTGGCGCTTTTCCATCACTACTGGTGACACGATGATGAAAAGCACCACGACACTATTTTTACGCGGTGTCAGCCTGGGGGCAGTCTCAAGCCCTGTAAAGTGTAAAGTAAAGTGTCAAATGTAAAGTCAAATGCAAAGTAAAGTGTCAATCAAAACAAAACTAAAAAGAAAAGATTTTATTACTGAACTTTGCATGACAATTGACAGTTTACTCTGCATTTGACTTTACATTTGACACTTTACTTTACACTTTACAGGGCTTGGGACTGCCACCAGGAACAAAACGCCTGCTGGCGGTAACAACGCCAAAGCAAAAAAAGCAATGGCGCTTGGCGCTACTCGGCTCTGGGGCGGTGCCATTGGCGTGTGGCGCTGGGGGTTGGAAAAGCGTCATGGCGCTGGCACCTAAGTGCACACGCTTTTACATTCCTAGTACAATTCATCTGGCTATCCGGTTATCCATTCAAATATAATTTAAAAAAAATGAAAGTTGATATACCTAGGTACCTAATTGAAATTGCGCCTACGTGATTGTACCAGAGTTGCGAAAGCGTATTTACGCTTACCCGAAATACCCGGGTAAATGGGTATTTATACTTACGCTTACGCTTACGCTTTCATAAAATACCCGTACGCTTTTTTACGCTTTCCCGGCCAAAATACCCAGGTACTAAAAGCGTAAAAAAGCTTTTCACACGGTTCAGTTTTACACTTTTGAAAAAGCATAAAACCACAAAAAGGGTCAACGACACTGCGTACCAAAAAAATGACTGCGTGTGTGCTGTGTTACTATGTACTGCAAATAGTGGCAATGTACAAATTGTGTCGCAGTATCAATGTCTTGCTAATACTATGTCGTCGAGCAAAATCGTGATTTCAGATTAGAAATTTTGGGCTGAAAATGGATTCCGACGACGATGTTGTCGCCGTCGACAGCACTAACTCCAAGTTCGAAGATGAAGATAACTTAAGTGTCGCTGCCGGTGAATTGTCAAACCACATATGAGGGCAGACTACTAAGTGGACATCCAAAAAATGTCGCTGAGAGCTTGATTCAGAAAGAATTTATTGAGAAAAAGTCTCTGTAAAAAGTTTTACGCTTACGCTTTTATTTACGCTTTCCCAGGTATTTTAAAAATACCTTACGCTTTTAGTATCCATACCGAAAATTTGGAAAGTGTATTTACGCTTACGCTTACGCTTTCCAAAAATACTGGTATTTTAACAACTCTGGAATGTACTGTTGAGGTAAAACTGCAAATATTGGAATATAAATTATAATAAATATCTCGCAGGTTCATTCTGCTTCATGAAGGGTATCGCCAGCGTCAGGCACTATGTCGTCATTGGTGAGAAAACTTAGATTACTTTCACTTTGATATTCTATGCCGCTGCGCAAACTTTTTAGTAAATTGATACTACGAAATGTGGAAAACCATTTAAATTGTTTTGAACGCATTTTTCTGCGCAGAATCCTACCGTCATCTAATGAATAAAATCATATGTATAATAATTTTCATAATTAATCATTCCAAAGTAAAAACGAAATATTCTGATGAAAATACCGTATAATTTTTGGTTCGTGATTCTGGTGGGTTATGGTAATTGGTAGGTTCCCATACTCAATGTGATGTCCGCCGCTTATATCTAATTTTTAATAGTCATTTTTTCAAACCCATCATACCCCGCCCCCCCCCCCCCCCCGCAGGGAGCCACACTGGGGAAGTTCACGTGGTTTCCGTCGGGGAATCTTCAGTGCGCACCAAATCCAGTCTGAAGGAATTGGTCACGGCTAACAGCACGCCCGCGGCGGAAAATAATGAGAATGGCGCCTTAGATCAACCGTGTAGGTGCATGTGATACTTGACACTTGACACTTGACACTTGACAGGATACTTGAAACTTTAGTCCAAACTGATCCAGCTATTTATGTCATTCACTTGATGGGGAAGACAAAGGTCAAAATGTCAACTAACAAAGTGTCTATTAAGTCGCGAGTATGAATTCAAGTGCACCCATAGTAAAGTGTCGAGTGAACCTTCAATTTTCATGAATAAACTTGAGAGGCACTTGAAACGATTGTAACGACCTGGGAATTTGATAGCATCGATCTGTAAGTAGACAAGTGACATAAAAGTTGTAGCTAATAAGTAATGTAAAAAGTAAACGTGAAGTTTCAAGTGAATTTGTAAATAGGTATACTCCGGTTACTTTACACCTTGCACGCGTGGTTCCCGCTGGAAGTGTGCCAACGATGGTTAACGCGTGCGAGTTTCATAAAAAGATGACAAATATTATTGTTGTTATAATGGTATTCATTAACATATCCACATCGATGAATTTTTGTCATCTTTTTACGGAAATCGCATGATTAAATAATCATTGGCATCTTTCCAACACGAGACATAAATCTGTGCGAGGGCAGAGTATCATGTACGTCGAGTATAGTGATGGAAAAAGCGCCAGGCTTTCGGCGCCAAGCGCCAAAAGCGCCATGGCGCTTTTCTGACCCCGGCGCCAAGCGCCAATGGCGCCAGAGCAAAATGGCGCCAAGCGCCAAAAGCGCCATGGCGCTTTTCTGAACCTCAGCGCCAAGCGCTAATGGCGCCAGAGGGTAATGGCGCCAAGCGCCAATAGCGCCAGCGCCAAAAAATATGTTCTGCAATTTGATGGTAGAAAAATGAGTGCATGACTGTTAGTGACGTACCGCTGAAGTCGTAGTAGTCTATAGAACTTTTGTCCATTCAAACAACCACTAAATCGGGGCACAATTTCTCAAATAATAGCTCTGGATAGATACATATCTGGTCGATTTGGTGGGGTGGGGGGCTCGAGGGATAGTAGCCTAAAATTTAGCCTCAGGTTAGATAGATAGCTGAGCGGCCCCGGGGATAGATAGATAGCTGGTGCATTTGTTGGAGGGTAACCCCCCCCCCCCTCCAACCCCCGCCAGACTGAACCCCTGGTTTAGGCTGCAAGAAAGAATTGGGAGCAAAGCATAAAAAGGGATTTACCGCGATTTTAACACCTCTGCTTTTATTCGATGTAGGCATCTATTTATATCCCTAATATCTACCCTAATATTTATCAATATTTATTCAGTTGCCTCAAAATTGATCAACTGTAGTGTCAATTTCACCGTATTAAAACAATTTTTTATCATCATGGTTGGCGCTTTTTTGGCGCCATTTAAGATGCCGGCGCCAGGCGCCAATAGCGCCACCAGAAAATGGCGCCAAGCGCCAAAAGCGCCATGGCGCTTTTTGCTTTGGCGCTAGCGCCAAGCGCCAGCGCCATGGCGCTTTTCCATCACTAGTCGAGTATACATAAGAAGTACTTGTTACTAATAAATCCACTTGTCACTTAACCACTTTCCTCTTTCTCCACTCGCGAAATAGGGCACTTATCCGTCACAACCCAACAGGAAATCTGCAACTTCATTCAAAACGAGTCACTTAACACTTAACACTTAACAGACCGTGCGATAGTAAGCGCGTGGGGCAGCGACAACCAGTTGGCAGTAGCTACGGCTGGAGGGGCGATCGCGTCCTACACGGTAGTTTCTTCGGGCATCAAGCACACCGCCACCATTAGTACGCGGTTTGTAGGGCTTGCAGGGTTTTGACTCTTGTGTGGGGTGTAGGATGTAGGGTGTAGGGTGTTGGGCAAATGCCTTTTTGAGGTTCGTTAAGGCTGTCTTGGCGTTATGAGGGATTAGCTGAAAGCGATGATAAATAACGAAATAGGTATGCTCCCTGGAGCTACAGGTTTGGTTGTACTGGGGCTTGTCGCTTGTTCTGCATGCCAACATAAAATGTGACAGAAAATGTGATGGATGCGGGGGTCTTGTAAATTTTGACCTTTTTTTGAGATTTTTCAGTGGTTAGTCGACCAAGTGACAATGACATTTTTATGAAAACACTTGTCACTTTTAAGTTTACCTATCCTTGGCATGTGACAATTACAACATTGAATATGACTTACCAATTTCTTCACTGGTCGCTTATCCACATTCAAAATTTCACGCCAAAATCATCAAACTCCGCCCACACACAAACCCCAAACCCAATCACCAATCACAAAGCCCAAATCGCCCCATAGCGAACCCCTCCTCTGCGTGGCTCTGTGCTGCGGCGCAGAAGGCACTTTGTGCGCGGCGGGCACGGCCACCGGCGGCATACTCCTGTTCCAATTGCCCAACGGAAAACTGGTCGCCGCGGCGGATGCGCACGCCAGGGCTGTCAATGATCTGGCCGCGCCCGCAAAGTCCAATTTGGTGGGTACTTTTGTTTTTACCTAACGTATTTCCTCGAATTACCCCCATGGGGGTTTATTATTTCGCCAGCAAAATTTGAGGGGGGTTTAATTCGAGGGGGGGTTAATTCAAGGGGGGGGATAATTCGAGGTAATACGGTATGTATTTACCATATTTTTTTCTAATAGAAGGGTGTCAACTTTGCGTTTTCGCTTTCCGCAGGCCATTTTTTCCGTTTCCGTTTCCATTTTACGGCTGGCACATTTTTTCCATTTCAGTTCTCCGGCAACTGCAAAAATTTGTCGTAAAAAACATTTTGTTGACGCCCTAGCCGTGATATTTTTTCGGATACACGTCGTTCTATTGGAGCCCTGGAGGCTGCCATTGTATTTTTTACCAGTTAGAATATACCGTATTTCCTCGAAATACCCCCCCCCCTCGAAATACCCCCCCCCCCCCTCAAAATGGGCACTATGTATTTGTGGTCCGGGAAATGCATAACAGACGTTCAAAACACTTACTTTGTTACGTTAGAACATCATTTATACCATCTATATCCTTATATAAGGCTGTAAAAACTTATAAATGGTGGTTATTGTTGCATTTTTCACGTTTTTCTCTCAAAATTTCCACTCTGAAAAAATAAACCCCCTGGGGGTATTTCGAGGAAATACGGTAGTATATTTCAGAGCAAAGTATGCAATTACAGTGTGCAGTAAATATATACGCACGTGAACAGGACCATGATAGTGGATATGCAAATGTGTAAAATATGTTCGCCTACTTTCACAGCTTCTATCCGTTTCCGAGGATTCATTCGTGCGCGTGTGGCGGGTCAATCAGAAAAACAAGGAAGCCTCTGTTAGTTTCTTGTTTCTGCTTTGAATAAATTGCCATTAAATTTACTTGTCGTTTGCCCATTTTTTATTAAACTGCCAATATAATGTGCCCACACACACTAGTTTACCATTATGAAATGCTCGACCATTTTGGTAAAGCGGCGTTTACACTGCGAGCTGTGCCAACAAATTTTTTTCTGTCGGCAATGGTCATTTTGTCACGACAACGCACAAATTTTTCTAAAATTTTGCCTGTGCCGATAAAAAAGCCTCGTTCAACAGAAACCGAACCGACAACGAAAATATGACAAAAAAGCCTCGTTGAATTCCGGGCGAACCGACAACGAACATTTGGACGGATTGGCAATTAGTGTGATCATTTTTGGAATGAGGTATGAATTGCGCCATTTTCAGCAAATATAGGGCAGCCTCCCGTAAGACACTACCGCTTCGAATTATCCCCCCGCGTGAATTACCTACCTCTTCGAATTATCCCCCCCCCCCGCGTGACTTACCTACCTCTTCGAATTACCCCCCCCCTGTGTGAATTACCTACCTCCTCGAATTACCCCCCCACGTGAATTACCTACCTCCTCGAATTATCCCCCTCCCCGCGTGAATTACCTAATGCCTCGAATTATCCCCCCGCATAAATTACCTACCTCCTCGAATTATCCCCCCCACGTGAATTACCTACCTCCTCGAATTACCCCCCCCCCCCCCGCGTGAATTACCTGCCGACTCAGATTACCCCCCCCGCGTAAATTACCTACCTCCTCAAATTATCCCCCTCCCCGCGTGAATTACCTAACACCTCGAATTATCCCCCGTGTGAATTACCTAACGCCTTGAATTATCCTCCCCGCATAAATTACCTACCTCCTTGAATAATCCCCCCGTGTGAATTACCTACCTCCTCGAATTACCCCCCTGCGTGAATTACCTACCTCCTCGAATTATCCCCCTCCCCGCGTGAATTACCTAACACCTCGAATTATCCCCCACACATAAATTACCTACCTCCTCGAATTATCCCCCCCGCGTGAATTACCTACCTCCTCAAATTACCGCCCTATGAATTATGTATCCCTTCGAATCACCCCCCGCATGAATTACTCATCCCCTCAAATTATCCCCCCATGAATTATCCATCTCCTTGAATTATCCCCATGTAAATTACCCATCCCCTCGAATTACCTTCCATGTGAATTAACCATTCCGTCAAATTATCCCCCTGCGTGAATCACCATCCCCTTGAGTTATCCCACCTGTGTGAATTAACCAGGGGTCTCCAAGATTTTGGCCCTCGCGGGGGCAAAATATATAGGCTTTTTCAGTGCATAGAACGCCAAAAGGGGAAAAATCGCTAGTAATTGGTTAAAAGTGGCTAAAAGTAGGTTTAAAATGGCTGAAAACAGGCATATAACCATGCATATAGCTGGAGAGAACGATTTTGAAGGTTAAAAACTATTAAAAGTTGTGAAAATTAGTGATTTTGAGTGAAAATTGGGGGAAAATTTTTACAAAAACCACTCCAGGTAGATAGATAGCTGAGCGATTTGGGGGGGGGTCTTTGGGGGTAGTAGCCAAAAATTTTGCCTCGGGATAGATAGATAGCTGAGCGGCCTCCGGGGTAGATAGACAGCTGGCGGATTTGGTGGGGGGGCAGCCCCCCAGCCCCCCCCCCACCCTAGGAGACCCCTGGAATTACCCATCCCCTCAAATTACCCCCCTTGCGTGAATTACCCATCCCCTCGCAGTAACCCCCTGCATGAATTACCTACCCCTTGAATTATCCTCGCTGCATGAATTATCTACCTCCGCATAGTAAACCCCCGAGGTGGATGAATTAGTAATTACCAACCCCCTCAAATTAACCCCCCCCCCAAGTGAATGAATTGTACTTGGCAGACATCACACTTAGTATGAAAACCTACCATAACACATCTGAGTAATGAACCAAAAATTATACAGTTATTTATCATAATATTTAGTTTTTACTATGGAATAATTAATTATGAATAATTACAAAATTTATCACAAGATTGTATTCATTTAATTATGGTAGGCTTCCATACTTAGTGTGCTGTCCACTGGGTGTTAAAAATGAAATATGATGTTGAAAAACTGTATAATTTTTTATTCATTATTCAGATGGGTTATGGTTAGGGTGTCAAATTTCCGTTTTCCGTTTTCTGTTTCCGTTTTACGCAGGTAAATCTTTTCTGTTTTCCGTTCCATTTTCTGGCTGCTGAAATGTTTTTTCCCGTTTTCCATTCTGTTTTCCGGCAACTTTTTTTTCCGTTTCCGTTTTTCCGGCTCATTTTCCGTTGTCTGGCTAAATTTTCAGTTTTTCCCCCTTTTTTCCGTTTTCCACATCAATTTCCAGTTTTTCCGCCTTTTTCGATTTTCCGCCCCAATTTTCCATTTTTCCGCCTCATTTTACCTTTTTCTGGCTCAACTTTCTGTTTTCTGATCAGCCAAACTGGTAGCCAAATTCATGCAGATGGTCAATGATGTAAAAAAATTTCCGTTTCCAGCAAAATTACTGCAAATTTTTTCCACTTCCAGCAAAATTTCAGAAATTTTTTCTGTTTTCCGGCAAAATTGCAGCAAGTTTTTCCATTTCCGTGCAAATTTGATTTTTCCCTTTCCGTTTTTCCAGCCTCTTTTTCCATTTTCTGGCCGCTGAATTTTTTTTTCCATTTCCATTTCCATTTCCGTTTTCTGCCAAGTGCAAATTTTTTTCTGTTTTCCGTTCAGTTTTCCGGCCGCTGAAACATTTTTTCCGTTTCCATTTTCCGTAAAAAAATTTTTGACACCCTAGTTATGGTAGGTTTCCATACTAGGTGTTATGTCCACTGGGTATGTCTACCTCCTCAAATTAGCCCCCAATCTGGGTGATTACCTACCTACTGGAACTATCCCCCCACATGTAGGGTTCAAATGATATGACTTTTCAATATCGATATTTGATATTTTTTCTGAAACTCGACATTTAATTTTTTTTCTGAAACTCGATATTCGATATCGATACTATATGGAACCTTGATGTCGATATTCTATAATAAAAATGGTCTATATTTGATATCAACATTTCTCTTGGTATAGCAAGGCATATTTCAAGTGGCATATTGTATTTTTGTGTGGTAACTTAATTTAGGGACACAATACAGGTTTGGTATATCGAAAAATTGGTCAATATTCAATATTCAATATTTTTAAAAAAAATTTGATATCGATATTTGATATTCAAGATTTTTTTATTTAATTTTTGACATTGATTTTCAATATTAAAAAATGGTCGATATTCAATATTCAATATTTGATATGATATATCATTTGTACCCTACCCACATGTATGAATTGCCTACCTCAAGTTATACCTCTGGTTCGAATGTTTACTTACATCCTCGAATTATACCCCCCTCCCATTGATGAATTACTCACCTCCTCGAATTATAGCCCCTCATGAATTACCTACCCACTCAAATTATCACCTCGCATGAATTACCTATCTACTTGAATTATCCCCCATGAACTACCAATCCCCTCGAATTATTCCCCCTGCATGATTACCTAAACAATCAAATTATCCCCTCATGTGAATGAATTACCCACGCCTCAAAGTATCCCTCCACATGAATTAATTACCTACCCTCTGAATTATCCCCACATAAATTACCTACCCACTGAATTATTCCCCACATAAATTACCTACCCCTTTGAATTATCCCCCCGCATCAATGAATTACCTACCTCCTCGAATTATTCCCCCACATGGATGATTATCTATCTCCTTTGTTCTTTGTGTTCCATTTGAGTTTGTTTGTAATCCCTATTATAAAAATTTTTTTTTTCAATTGAGCAGGATTCTTTTGAAAAGCTGTGTATACTTGGCAGACATCACACTTAGTATGGAAACCTACATAACCCATTTGAATAATGAACCACAAATTATACAAAGTTTTCATCAGAAATTTCATTCTTACTATGGAACAATGCGATAAGTATGAAATTCATCACAAGATTTTATTAACTAAATAATGGTGGGATTCTGCAGATACTTTGTGGTTCACCAAGCAGAGTTGTTAAAAGTACTTTTTACTCAAACTTTTTTAAAGTATACATAAACATCAACTATTTATTTTTACTCATCCCAGAGTACAGAAAACAAAAAAAGTTTTTTTTACTTTCACTCACGAGTAAATGTGTGTATAATACATTTCCCCAGAAAAAGTTAAAAGTGAATATTTTTCTGAAGTGAAGATAGTGAAGACAGTGAAGTGAAGATAATTTCATATTTTTAGTTACTTTCACCTTCAAATTCACTTATTTTTGGATATATATTTATTTTGGCTATATATTTAGATTTTGCCTGCTAGCACAGATTTTGATCTTATATACCCATGGCTAAAGCCAACAAAAAGTGGATGCCATATCCAAACATGTATGCTTTTGGATGCAGAAAGGTAATATATCATAAATATCTTTGAGCTTTTTTATCTTTCAAGTGTGCAGCACATTGACCCAGCTCACACTGCCATGCAAAAGTTTGGTGAAATTGTATCCTTGTGATACATGTTGCTGTGTTAATAGCCTATATCATCAATAAAGGTATAAATTACCCTGGCTTTATATACTTCTTTTGATAGCTCAATCTTAAAATGGCAAGATATTTATGATACATTACTTTTCTGCATCCAAAGGCATACATGTTTTGGATATGGCATCCACTTTTTGTTGGCTTTAGCCATTTTTTATGGGATATACTTCTTTTTGGTGGCCACGGGCCCACTAGGATATCTATTCTTAACATCAACAATGATGTCATGATTTGAAAAACCACAAATGTGTGGTATGTGTGGTCCATAATACCACAACTGTGAAGTATAAAATAAATACCACAACTGTGACTATGAATATGGAAAATGTTGAGTAGTGATGTGAAAGCTATTGTAATTATTGCAAAATGTAAATGGAAGATGAATAACATTTACAATTTTTTTTATACACCAGTGACTAGAGTATAAAGTAAAATAAAATAAAAATAATAATTTAAGTAAAATAAATAAAATCGATAATGAATAATAATAACAAATATAACACCAATCAAAAATTGTGTTTAAAAAATTTGAATAGAAATAAAATTATAAAAATAAATAAAAAATCAAATTCAAAATAAAAAAAACTGACCAAAATAAAAAATATATTACAAAATTTTTTAAAATATAAAAATAATAAATTTATTTTGATTTTAATATAAATAAAATTATACAAATAAAGTAGATAAATACTACTAAGTTTTCATACTAAGTGTGATGTCTGCCAAGTATAATTCATTCACTTGGGGGGGGGGTAATTTGAGGGGTAGGTAATTCACCCACCTCGGGGGTTTACTATGAGGAGGTAGATAATTCATTCAACTGGGGGGGATAATTCAAGGGGGGGTAATTCAAGGGGATGGGTAATTCACGTTGGGGGGATAACTCAAGGGATGGTAATTCATGTGGGGGGAATTTGTAGGGGTGGCTAATTCACGCGGAGAGGTGATTCGAGGGGATTACTAATTCATGGGGGGTGATAGTTTGAGGGGTTAATTCACACGTGGGTAATCCAAGGGGATTACCGGGATTTATCCCCCGATGGACTTCTTACCCCAGGGGATGATATAGTCCTCGAGGACTATATCGGCCGACAGCCCTTTTTGTATGAGGACTATATCAACCCATTATATATATTTTACCTACTGCATGCGTTACATTGACCCGCGGCACGCGGCACGCGGCCTTGCTTTATATTGACCTTACATTGACCCGTTGCCCGTGACCCGCTTGCATCAGATCAAAAATGTTTTTTGACGCGTGGCACGCCACGATTACGCACGCGTCTGTTAGGCCTATTGGCATTGATTGCATGGGTAAGTTTCAAGTTTCGAGTTTATTGAAGGCATAGAATGGAACTTCACAACAGGCTAGAATATACCCAACGCTACCGTTTTTCGAGTTCCGCCTTGTATCTAACAAGTAATCAGTGCGCACATATGTCAACTCCGTTGTTTGGTGACAGGTATATGACTGCATTTACTTTGCTAAGTCTGATGTCCAGCGGGTCTGCTGCAGTCTCTACACAACCAGATCTGACGAAAAACGATCAGTTGTGACCGATCAGAACGATCAGATCTGACGAAAAAGAATAACGGTAAAGGAAGAACAATGCATGCAACTTCAAAACTCAATTTCTTGGCCATTTCTCAGCCGATTTTCACCAATGAACACTTAAAACGATCAGAATCACATGGAGATTGCATTTTTGTGTTCAGATTATTAAGAATTTGGTAAACTCATGGTAATCATGACAGACAAATCACCAATATACTACAGACAAAACGCCAATTCAACACAGACAAAACGCGAATGCAACACAGACAAAAAGCGAATGCAACACAGACAAAACACCAATGCAACACAGCAAAATGCCAAAGCATTTTGTCTGTGATCCATTGGCGTTTTGTCTGTGTTGCATTCGCTTTTTGTCTGTGTTGCATTCACGTTTTGTCTGTAGTATATTGGCGATTTGTCTGTTATGATTAGCATGAGTTTACCAAATTCTTAATAATCTGAACATAAAAATGCAATGTCCATGTGATTCTGATCATTTTAAGTGTTCATTGGTGAAAATCGGCTGAGAAATGGCCAAGAAATTGAGTATTGAAGTTGCATGCATTCACCCACGCAATCAATAATCCGATTACAAATACGTCTGCACGCGAATTACATAATTCGGGCGGCGGACGTATTTTTCCGCACACGCCATTGACCCCGCAATAATCCAATATGGCGAAAGTCCCATAACTGGACACACCGATAATCGATGTCAATAGGCCTAACAGACGCGTGCATAATTGTGGCGTGCCACGCGTCAATAAATATTTTTGATCTGATGCAAGCAGTGTTCTTGCATTGCAATAAATAAAAGGAAGTATAAAACACATTCCCATGGCCCAACAGATGCCCCAATAGTGTAATTAGATATTTTGTATGGAGGACTACATCATCCCACATTATAAAAGTCGGGCCGAAGTAGTCCTCCGGGTGAAGTAGTCCTCGAGGGCTATATCAACCCAGGGGGTAAGAAGTCCATGGGGGATAGGGTACGTAAGCCATCCAAGGGGACACGTAATCCATGGGGGGGATAATTCGAGGGGATAGGTAATTCATGTGGGGGATAATTCAAGGTGGTAGGTAATTTACGCAGGGGGGATAATTCAAGGCATTAGGTAATTCACGCAGGTGGGGATAATTTGAGGTTCAGAATCGCTGAGGTTTGCTGAGGTTCAGAAAAGCGCCATGGCGCTTTTGGCGCTTGGTGCCATTTTGCTCTGGCGCCATTGGCGCTTGGCGCTGTAGGCAGGAAAAGTGCCATGGCGCTTTTGGCGCTTGGTGCCATTTTGCTCTGGCGCCACTGGCGCTTGGCGCTGTAGGCAGGAAAAGCGCCATGGCGCTTTTGGTGCTTGGTGCCATTTTGCTCTGGCGCCATTGGCGCTTGGCGCCGTAGGCAGGAAAAGTGCATTGCACTTTTGGCGCTTGGCGCTAAAAGCCTGGCGCTTTTTCCATCACTAGTCGCGGCCATTGTGTCCGCGGACTTCGTGTCCGCGGCCATCGTGTCCTGCGGCCCTCGTGTCCCGCGGCCACAACTGCGCGGCCACAACGTCCGCGGCCACAACGTCGCGGCCACAATGGGCTCATACCGGGGGGGGGACGAGGGTGGGTATTTAGAGGAAATACAGTGTATACATACCCACCAGGGTAAAAACTGTTATTTCTACTTCATTGGGTACAATTTTGCCATTTTTTATTTTTGTCGGTTCGGGTCTCGTTAACGAGACCCAAACCGACAAATCGAGCAAAAACGAGGACAGTCGCGTGTCTCTTGTGTCAGTTTGTTGGCACGTTGCCGTCACAAGCTGCGAACGTGTTTTTTTAATTTTTTTGTGCTGACATTCAGTATTCCAATGGAATGGCACGTTTTGGCACACTTTTGCACTCACGAAAACAACAGAAAGGCAGCCTCCAATTGAATGGCATGTACTAAATATTATTAGCGTGTAAACTAAGTTTCTTATATATTTTTGCAATCTGATACAAATACACATTCCTGCATTCCATTCTGTTGTACGTTGACCGATTTTGATGCCCTTCAAGTACATTTGGTTTTGATATCTGGGCTATGACAAAAAAATTGTTTGCTCGAATAATCCTCCAGTCCCGAGATAAGGGGGGTCTATAACATCATGGTCATTTTGCATGGCTGATCTGGCCGATCGACTTTGGAGCTCAATAACTCGGCCATTTCTGAGCCGATTTCGACCATTCAACACTTACAATGATCGCGACAACCTGTATATTCCATTTTTATAGTCGGCTTAGAGATGTCTATATTCCCAATGGATATGGATCCGATTTGGACCGTTCAACATTTTAAATGATCGGCACAACCTTTAGATTACATTTTTGTAGTTGGCTTATCAAGAGCTTGTCAGTGATGAGGGGTTTAGTGGAGGGGGGGGGTTGGGGGGGGGGGGTTACCCCCCAAATCCGCCAGCTATCTATCTATCACGGAGGCCCCCTCAGCTATCTATCTATCCCGGAGGCAAAATTTTGGGCTACTATCCCCTAAACCCCCCCCCCCCAAAATCGGCCAGCTATCTACCTGTCTGGAGCGATTTTTGAGAAACTATACCCCAATTTTCACTCAAAATCGCTATTTTTCATACCGTTATAAAGATTTTAACCTTCATAATCACTAGTTCATGCTCCACCCAGAAAATTGTTCCCACCCAGAAAATCACCCCCACCCAGAAAATTGTTCAGCTATCTATATCTCTGGAGGAGCGATTTGCTATCTATATGAACCCCTGCGGGAGTCCAAATCTACAAAACCCCTGCAGTGATGTCAGTATCCCTTATGCCGATTTGACTAGGTTTTTCAATGGAAATTTTTTTTCTGAACATGCTATCATACAGTTTTGACAATGAGAATTCATATACCGGGCGAATTTTTTCAAGTTCTCTTTCCAATACAAAGTTATAGCACTTCAAACTGCCGCCTCCCATTCACATAAAAACCACTTGAAGAATGTGGCGTGCAAATTCATAACTCCATATCTCGACCTTTTCACACTGATTTTGACAAATGAACACTTCAAATGATCAGAATAACCTGCAGATTTCATTTTTATGCTAACATTATTGGTATATTTCACTAGATTTCCCATAAAAACAAAATAATGCGAACTGTTGTATGAAATAATCATTATGAAAATGCAACCACCATATTTTCTCGAATAGTTCCCCCGGGGAATTATTTTTTCCTCATACTTTTTTGAGGGGGGAATTATTCAAGGGGGGAATTATTTTTGTAGCAAAATTTTTAAGCACAGTTCTTTCAATTTATTTCACACAACATTCATGTTGAGTGAAACAACATGCTGTTCTACTTCAAATTCAACCACAATTTTGCATTTACACATTTGCACATCGAACGCATTTGCATTTGATTATGCATTCCATGCCTAGACGCAGCAGCTCTTATGCTTGCCTGCATAAGTATATGTGGTATTTTTCGAGCGTCAGTAGGGGGGAACTATTCGAGGGGGGAATTGTTTTTTCCTCACTCGCCTAACATGGGGGAACTATTCAAGGGGGAAACTTTTCAAGGGGGGGGGGGACTATTCAAGAAAATACGGTATAAAATCTGGGCATAAAATGAAATCTTCAGGTTATTCTGATAATTTTAAGTGTTCATTGCGGAAAATCGGCTGAGAAATAGTCGAGATATGGATTTTTTGCATTGAAAACCGGGTCATAATAACTTTAGACATCACTAATTCTGACCTTAAAAATGGAATCTACAGATCGTGCCGATCATTTTAAGTATTGAACAGTCAATATCGGCCCAGAAATGGCCAAGTTCTTAACCTTCAAACTTGATTGACCGGATCGGCCATGTAAAATGACCATCCTTTTATAGACCCCCCTTATCTCGAACTGGGGGATTATTAGACGAAACAAATGTTTTACATCATAGCCCAGAACCTAAACCAAAACATATGGGACACATTTCTATGAAATCACAAAAAAATACAAGAAACTTAGTTTACACCATAATACATTGGAATAGTGACAAAAACTAAAACATAAAGAATGAATGGTGAGAATGTTCAAATAGATATTACCTAAATTCCAGCATTCTAAAAGATATACTCGGCGGACATGATGCTCTGCCCTCGTACTCATTTATGTCTCACATTGGTAGCATGCCAATGATGATAAAGCATGTGATGTCTGTATAAACGATGAAAAAACATCTTTGTAAATAAGTTAACGTATAGCGTTATAACAGGGATGACTTTTTCAACTTTTTATGAAGTCGCATGCGTAAAGAGATCGTTGGCACGCTTCCAACGGGAACCACGCGTGCAGGGTGTAAAGTAACTGGGGTATATTTATTGTTGACAATGAAAAATGTTGACACAAAATAGAAGAGCACTGTTCTATTAGAAGAAATACAGAAACCATAAAAGTGATTTAGCATCACAAACAAATTGTTGATACTTTGATAAAGTACTGTATTTCCTCGAATTACCCCCCAAGGTGTTCATTTTCAGAATGGAAATCTAGGGGAAGGTTAAATGAGAGGGTATTTCGAGGGGGGTTATTATTTCACCAGAAATTTCTTGAACTCCCAGTACTGATTCATTGTTTTAAATGTACTCAGATGTACAAAAATGCACAAAACCACCATGTAAAAAGACTCAATAGACATAAATATATTTAATGATGTAGCTAGTATAAACCCCGGCATTTTACAGGGTCTAATTCATGACACATGACATTTTACACATTACGGGTCTTTTACATGGTCTTGAACTGCCTCCTGGGGGTATTATGAGGAGGATCAATTCAAGGGGGGTAATTCGAGGTAATACGGTATATGCATTCCCCCTATCACTCACTATACTACTTGCTCACACACTTATATAAGCAACTGTGGTAAACTCCGCCTCTTGAAAAATTTACTCATTGTCGTCACAAAAAAAATGAAAAAAACACGTTCGCAGCTTGTGGCGACAATCGACAACAAAAATCAGGCTCCCATGACAACATTGTTTCTAGTGTGACGACAAGCGCACATCGTCACATTGTCGCCAATCAAAAGCTTGTGCCAACAACAACATTTTTTCGATCCAAAAAAGCGAACCGACAACACAAAATTTTTTCAAATGCTTATAACTATCAAACGAAAAGATCAATTTATCTGAAATTTGGCATGTGAGTGCACCTAACTAGTGAGTATACTTCACTGTTTTTTCTCGCAGATATGGAACTTTATTCTGGATTTATGGAACTTTTTCACTTTTTGATTTGTCGGCACATTTTGCAGTGTAAACGCCGCTTAAACTGTTTCACAAAACAGTACGAAACACTGTACAACTGTGTGCAGCGTTTCGCACTGTTTAGTGCATAGATTTTACCAAAATGGTGGAGGATCTCATATTGGCATCTAAACTAGTGTGTGTGGGCCCAATGGCCCTGCTCACACTATTTTTCACACGAAATTTCGAAAACTCATGAATGAGCATTAAACGTGTTTGAGTTTTCCACAATGTGCCTGCACACACTAGTTTTCACACGAAAAATTGAAAACTCATAAATCCGCTTAGAACGCATTTGAGTTTTCTACAATGAGGTTGCCGTCAACTACAGTTGACGGAGATTAAAAATGACTCATTGTGGAAAACTCAAACACGTTCATAGCTCATTTATGAGTTATCGAACTCTCGTGTGAAAACTATTGTGCGCAGGGCCAATGAGTCATTTTTTATCTCTGTCAACTGTAGTTGACGGCCACCGCATTCTAGACAACTCAAATGTGTTCTACCGTATTTCCTCGAAATACCCCCCTGGGGGTGATTGTTTCATAGTGCTCCCGAGAGGGGGGGGGGGTATTTCGAGGGGGGGGGGTTATTATTTCACAAGAACTTTTTTGAAATTCTAGTACAAAATCGTTGTTTGTGATGTGCGCTGGGGTAGAAAAATGCATCAATAACTGACATGTAAAGACTCCTGTAGACTAATATGTATTAGTACGTAGATAGTATAAACACTGTTCTAACGTGATACCGACATTGTTTTAACGTGTGTTCTGCACTACGCAGAACACAAACTGCAGTATTTGTCATGTAAGTTCTGTTTACACTCAATTTGTGGGGGGGGGGTATTTCAAGGGGGGGGGGGGGTGATTGTTTCATAGTGGTCTCGAGAGGGGGGGGTCAAACGAGGGGGGTATTTCGAGGGGGAGGGGGGTATTTCGAGGAAATACGGTAAGCTCATTTGTGACTTTACTAAATTTCGTGTGGAAACTAAATAGTGTGCGCAGGCACTACACTACCGTGCATAATAGTGCGGAATGCGGTACCACGCATTGTTCTGGTGACACTCCAACGCAGAAAGGCATGGCTGCCAAGTAAATTGGCATTCGTTTGATGCACATGGGTGGTGACAACACTCATGCAAAAAAATTATTTTCTATCTCACTCGTGAGCCATTCTAGAACAAACGATTTGCACACACCTCATTTTGTTCATCGTGCATAATAGTCCGGAAAAAGTCACAAAAGGTATTCTAAGTCAAAAATTTTTCGTTAAAAAGCTAATGTTTTGATGGAGGGAATGATTCGCAATAAAAAATTTCAGTAAACATTCCCATATTTATGTTATATCTAATATTAAAGGATAAAGCAAAATGAAAGTGACAATGCTTAGCTTAGCCTGTTTCCCATGGTATGGGTCAGTAATATACAAGCTGGATTACATCTTCAAACTGCACATTGATGTTTTGAATTGTTTATCACTTAGAACACACATGGGGGTACCCAGATACAGTACCTACAGTGTACCTTGATGACCAGAAAATATTTGTTCTTAGGCCAAAAAATTTGATGATCAGATTCATCAAATTTGTTCCTGAAAATGCAGAAAATTTCTACATATTCATTTGGCTTAAGAACATGATTTAACTAGACTCATATGAACTTTGTGAGTTAGATGGTCAAGTATCCTTAAGAATGCTCTATATTGTGCACCAGTCCCATATCAGCTATGTCTGGTTGTACATGGTCTGTATGTCAGTTTTCGTGTTGTAGTGCCAGTGCCTTGTGAGTGCAGTTTTGTGTGGGGGCTTATTTATAGTTCAAATCACTTATTAGCCCCATTTCATTATTTTTTAGATGAAATCTACATTCTGTACAACATATAATGTTCATTATAAAGCTGCTTGTGAGCAAATAATAGTATAGTATAATAGTAATAATGTAGCAATTGCTACCAGGTGATAGAACTCGATTGTGATCATTTTTCTTAAAAAGCATTACCTGAGAGTAAAAAGGGTGATATTTTCTGGCATTTAAGTTGTGAATCATGCCCTCCATCAAAACATTAGCTTTTTAACAAATTTGTTTTGACTTAGTATACCTTTTGTGACATTTTCCGGACTATTATGCACGATGAACAAAATGAGGTGTGTGCAAATCGTTTGTTTTAGAATGGCTCATGAGTAAGATAGAAAATTAATTTTTTGTATACGTGTTGTCAGCACCCATGTGGCATCAAACGAATGCCAATTTACTTGGCAGCCATGCCTTTCTGCGTTGGAGTGTCACCAGAACAATGCGTGGTACCACATTCCGCACTCTTATGCACGGTAGTGTATAAACCTGTACACCCTCGCAGCTAGAATGCGAGCAGAGTGTCTGCGTGCCGAACGCTCCACTTGTGGCGGTGGCCGCTAACGATTCCCGCGCCACAAGTTTCGTCGCAACATCGTACGATTTCAATACTGTTTTCTATTTCAAATCGACCGGCGATGCTTCTAGCAAGGGGACGTGATTTTGATTTTGTAATTTTTGTTCCGTAAACCTCGGCAATGTAAATAGGTATACTCGGCGGACACTTAGTATAGAAGCCTACCTAAGCCATCTGAATAATGAACCAAAAATTTCACATTTTTTCGTCATAATACGTTTTTTCATCACTTCTTTATAGTAAAGAATGATAAGTTAGGCCCCTTTCACACTGCGGAAATGGAAATGGAAAATGGAAAAAAAATTTAGTAGGTGAAAAGTAAAGAAAAAAATTCAGCGGCCAGAAAACGGAACGAAAAATGGAAAAAAATTGCTTTCGGATAACGGAAACAGAAAACGGAAATTTGACACCTTATAGCCAATGGTGGCATAGGCATGGCTAGTGATGGAAAAAGCGCCAGGCTTTTGGCGCCAAGCGCCAAAAGCGCCATGGCGCTTTTCAGACCCCGGCGCCAAGCGCCAATGGCGCCAGAGCAAAATGGCGCCAAGCGCCAAAAGCGCCATGGCGCTTTTTTGAACCTCAGCGCCAAGCGCCAATGGCGCGAGAGGGTAATGGCGCCAAGCGCCAATAGCGCCAGCGCCAAAAATTTCTTTCTGCAATTTGATGGTAGAAACGAGTGCATAACTGTGGGTGATGTACCGCTGAAGTTGTAGTATTCAATTGAACTTCTGCCAGTACAAACAACCACTACAATGTGTATTAATTGTTTAAATACCCAGAGACATAATTTTCAGTCAAACATCATGACTGTGAAGCTTTCAATGGGGAGTTCTTTGTTTCTCGCCCAGCTAAAGGGTGGAGTGATTTAAGGGACATATATAGCCAAAAACAGTTGAAAGTGGTCATAATTCACATGAACAATAGTGATTTTGAAGTCTGAAAAATCACGACAGTGACCGAGTGATGTGAAAATCACGGGAACGTTTCCAGAAAAAGTATGAAAATCAGCATTTTTTGTGTAAATCGAGGCAAAATTAGATAATTGCTGGTAGATAACTGATAGATAATAGCTGGTCGATTTTGGGACTGGGCTCGAGGGATAGTAGCCTAAAATTTTGCCTCAGGATAGATAGATAGATGGATTATTTGGGGGTAACACCCCGCTCCCTCCCAACCCCCGCCAACTGAACCCCTGATTTAAGCTACTATAAGCAATTGGAAGCAAAGCATAAAATGTCATTTTCTTAAAATAAACTTTTTGGAGTTATCAACTTTTATAAGTTCAAGCTTAAAATGAAAAAGGTGGGTACAACTAGGGTGTGAAAAAAATTTTTTTACGGAAAACGGAAACGGAAAAAAAATTTCAGCGGCCGGAACACGGAACGGAAAACGGAAAAAAATTTGCACTTGGCGGAAAACGGAAACAAAACGGAAAAAAAATTTCAGTGGCCGGAAAACGGAAAAAGCAGCCGGAAAAACGGAAACGGAAAAATGGAATTTGCATGGAAATGGAAAAATTTGCTGAAATTTTGCCTAAAAAAACGATAAAATTCGCTGAAATTTGGCTGGAAACAGAATTTGTTTTACATAATTGACAATCTGCATGACTGTTTACCAGTTTGGCTGCAACAGAAAACAGAAAGTTGAGCCAGAAAAGGGTAAAATGAGGCGGAAAGCATGAAATTGAGGCGGAAAACGGAAAAAAAGCAGAAAAACTGGAAATTTAGCTGGAAAACGGAAAAAAGGCGGAAAAAAGGTGGAAAAACTGAAAATTTCACCAGAAAACGGAAAATGAGCCGGAAAAACGGAAACGGAAAAAAAGGTGGCCGGAAAACGGAACAGAAAACGGAAAAAAAATTTCAGCGGCCGGAAAACGGAACGGAAAACGGAAAAAAATTCGCCTGCGGAAAACGGAAACGGAAAACGGAAAACGGAAATTTGACACCCTAGGTACAACACAAGTACGTTTTTTGAGCGAACAAAACATTGTTCCACATTCAAATATGAGGATGTGTAAAGTAAAAGTAAACACATTTTAACGCTATGCATTTATTCGATGTAAAGTCTACCCTAATATTAATCAATATTTATAAAGTTTTCATAAAAATTGATCAACTGGAGTGTCAATTTCAGTGTAAAAAACTATTTTTGATTATCATGGTTGGCGCTTTTTTGGCGCCTTTTTTCATGCTGGTGCCAGGCGCCAATAGCGCCACCAGAAAATGGCGCCAAGCGCCAAAAGCGCCATGGCGCTTTCTCGGACCTCAGCGCCAAGCGCCAATGGCGCCAGAGCGTTTTAGCGCCAAGCGCCAAAAGCGCCATGGCGCTTTTTGCTTTGGCGCTAGCGCCAGGCGCCAGCGCCATGGCGCTTTTCCATCACTAGGCATGGCAATGATCCAATGCACATTGTTTCAAAAAAAGAAACAAACATACCATACTTTGTCTTACAGAAGTTTTATGCTTTTCGTCTTTTTTACTTTTTTACCTTTTTAGCCTTTTTTACCTCGTGATGGAATGGCGCCATGGCGCTGGCGCCCTTTTCCCTGGCGCCATTATTTCAAATGGCGCCATGGCGCCCTTGGCGCTTGGCGCCATTTTGGCCCGGCGCCATTGTTTTGGATGGCGCCAGAAAAGGCGCCAAGAAGTGATAAAAATCGTACTATTGTCATGTTCAAACTGCACAATATTACCTATTTGAATATAAATGATTTACTTTACCTACCGTATTTCCTCGAATTACCCCCCGGGGGTTTATTTTTTTAGAGTGAAAATTTTGAGAGAAAAACGTGAAAAATGCAACAATAACCACCATTTATAAATTTTTACAGCCTTTGTATAAGGATGTAGATGGTATAAACGATGTTCTAATGTAACACAGTAAGTGTTTTGAACGTCTTTCATGCATTTCCCGGACCACAAATTCATAGTGCCGATTTTGAGCGGGTATTTCGAGGGGGGGGGGGGGGTATTTCGAGGAAATACGGTATATAGTTTATTTACCTACTTTATGTATTAAATATATTTTAAGGTATTGACTTTTTGCTGGTTACAGCATGGAGTTTTCGACTTTTTGAATATTGTTATATTGTTTGTCCCAAATTTGTCACTATGGGGCAAATGATTTTGAAAAAAATTGAAAATGGTGAACAATATGCGGAACCAGTTCTAGGTACCACTTCCACGCTCAACCCAAATTTGGAGAAATCGTCTTTTAGAAATGGACGCCACAAACGCTATGTTCAATAAAAGTTGTTTATTCTTGATTAGAATTATGCCAAAATTTCAACCATATTTTTATCAAACCGTTCTGTGAAAAATACACTGAATGCATACTGTATTTCATCTAATAGAATGGCATACCTCCAACAGAGAGCAGGTAAACAAACAGGTGACTTAATAAATAGAATGGCACTTGTATTTTACAATATACACGCTGAAAAATTGACTTTTCTTCTTGGCGCCATTGTTTCTGGCCCTCTGGCGCCTGGCGCCATTTTTTCAGATGGCGCCGTGGCACCATTGGCGCCTGGCGCCATTTTCTCTGGCGCCCTTTGGCGCCCGGCGCCATTATTTTGAATGGCGCCATTGCGCCATTGGCGCCTGGCGCTTTTCCATCACTAAAAGAAACACGATATTGTGATATTTATTTGATATGGGAAATTTTTCACTCTTCAAAAGGAATGGGTTTGGGTACCAGGGTTTGCATCGAGAATCATAAAAACAATTAAATATGAAATAAATCCTCATAATACAATTATGAAAATAAGCTCATATTATTGAAAATACCTAAATGTGTTTAAATAACCTACCGTATTACCTCGAAATTTATTCGGGGGTTTGGGGGTTTATTATTTCGCCAGCAAAATTTGAGGGGGGGTTAATTCGAGGGGGGGGTTTATTCGAGGGGGGGTTTTATTATTCCGTCAGAAATTTTCGTAAGGATCGTAGTAAATAGTAGGCATTTGCGTACTCAAATAAGGTAATAAATGTGTCCAAACAGGATATATTTGGACATAAAAACGTAGATAGCTACACAGCCCATTTTGAGGGGGGGTTAATTCGAGGGGGGGGTTAATTCAAGGGGGGGGGATAATTCGAGGTAATACGGTATATGCAAAAAATACATGGCATAAATGGGTAACCAACATATGCATTTCATCTACAAAGCTACCTATACTCTTTCCAACACAGTTAAAACTGGAAAACGTATTTTAACATTTTGTAATAATCCGGCGTGTTCTTGGGGAAATGCTTGTCACTCTTCAAAAACTTTTTCATGCTTGGCATTGCCTTGATTTTTTCGAAATGTGCCTGTGAATGAAAAATGCGCGTTAAAAAAATAGTACACGATATGTATGGAAAAATGATTTTTGTTGTTCTAATTGTGACCACACACCAGAGTTGCGAAAGTGTATTTACACTTACCCGAAATACCCAGGTAAATTGGTATGACAAAATGCCTGGTGCTGGCGCTTGGTCCTGGCGCTTTTTACATTACTCCTTTTTGCAGTACCATATTACCCTAATACTAAATGATTTCCTCTCGAAAAACTTAATAAAATTCAATCTCTCTGGACAAACATGGGGAAAATATAAAAAATAAACCATTTTTACAATTTCTCAAACCAACTAATCGCCCGGTTATTTTTGTAACGCTAAACTACCCATTTCCCCCCACCTAACCTTGCAATTGGGATAGGGATCTAGCGCATTGGCTCCCTTATTTTCGTCGATGGCGAAAGTCACGTGGAACAGGGCCACGTCGGCGAAGGACAGCTTGCCGCCCACCAAGAAACCGTTCTGCCCCTCGGAGAGCACCTGTGGATAGGGGGGGTGATTAAGGGGTGCTTGAATTAGCCCCCAGGCCCAGGGGCCAGATTCCATTCTTGGGTAATGCGAGTAAGCTATGCCCTGCACGCCTGACAAAATAAAATGTATATACCTAAAACAATTTGTGGATTTTCAAATTTAAAAAGCATTTAATCGCAATGTTTTTCATAACTACAAACGCTGAAATCAAGACGCTGTAAAATGTCATGTGGCATGTGAAAGAGCCTGTAAAGTGTCAAATGTCATAAATGTGTAAGATTATATAAAGTGCATCCAAAACTTATTGTATCATATCCAAATCTTAAGTTATTGTATCCGGATACACCTTACAGGGTCCGCAACTATCACCAGGCCCCTTCATCACAAAAAACTTCACCTTCTCATATTTAGGCATGTACCTCTTCATGGCATTATCGGTGTTTTTGTTGAACACGTCATCGGGCACTATGCACAGCATCATGAAAGGCGCGCAGAAGTCGTTTGCTCCATCAGCCAACATATTGATTCTGCCAAGTGTACACTTTTGGGTATTTTTGCACTTATAGTGTGTAAAATGCATTGGTAGGATGGATAATTCACTTGTAGTGTGGATAATTCACACTTATGATGAATAGAAATATTTGAAATGTGTGACTCCTCAATTGATCATGATTTGATCAGTCTTACTCACAGTCTAGGACAGACATAAATTTTCATAGATTATGTAATCACTAATCATGCACAGTGCATTGTATTGAAAACATCCTGGGAGAAAAATTCATAAAAAATCTTTGAACATGTATTCTATATTTTCTCCAGGTTTTCATGAGAGATTTAATTATATTTTATTTCTGAGAAGAAATTACAAAAATATATACCGTATTACCTCGAATTATCTCCCCCTTGAATTCACCCCCCCCCCCCTCAAAATGGGCTTTGATGTAAGAATATGAAAAGTGCTTGTTTTTTAGGTTTATTGAGTTGCTACTGATGAGGACCCAGCTCAGTTAGCTAGTCTAGCAATATGGGTCGAAACTAGTATTTCCTATTAAAAATTAAAAATAATAAAGCCCCCTCGAAATACCCCCCTCCAGAATGATGTATACTTCGGTTACTTTACACCTTGCACGCGTGGTTCCCGCTGGAAGTGTGCCAACGATGGTTAACGCGTGCGAGTTTCATAAAAAGATAATAAAATTGATTGTTGTTATAATGTTATTCATTAACATATTCACATCGATGAATTTTTTAAATCTTTTTACGGAAATCGCATGATTTAATAATCATTGGCACGCTTCCAACACGAGACATAAATCAGTGCGAGGGCAGAGTATCATGTACGCCGAGTATACATCATGTATGCAATGTACATGATGTAGGTATTTATTACTGCAAATTTGCATTGCAGCAAGATTTTTTTATGCTCATTTGTGTACAGATGTACATCTATAGCCCCAACATAACCTTCTCATGTTTATTACCGTTTTTGTGCATGAATAAGCATATTCTTTGCTATAAATTTCACGAAACTTTCTGACGAAATAAACCCCCCCCCTCAAATTTTGCTGGCGAAATAATAAACCCCCATAGGGGTATTTCGAGGTAATACGGTATCATTAATATTTTATATATATTTTCTGTACATCTTTCAGATAGATTCAATTATATTTCCGTTTTGAGAGATTTTTGGAGATTACATTTCATTATATTTTCTCAAAATCACAAATTGTTCAATCCTAAGTGCACACTAAGTCATATTTTTCCTTGTTGTCAGCAGTTGTCAGCAAACATGAAACGAGTCAGTGATTCGGTTTTTAGGTTCAAGTAACATATGCCTTTAAATTTGAATTTGAATGGATGGATTCCATCGGGTTCATGGTAAATTTTATTCAATCTGACTTTCTATTCAATAACGTAATAAATTTTATAAACATATCATTAAACACAAAGAAGCCCACCTGAATCTCTCCTCCTTACAGCCATTCCCCATCAAGCCCCCAATATCAGCAAAGTACCTGGCTGTAGAAAAGGACTGCACCATATTCATTCCCTTGTACTTGACCAGGGGCAGTTGGTCAAATTGGAGATCTCCATCAGCTCTTAATTTGTTCAGTTTCTCTGGAGTGTCCACAAAGTCCCCATGGGTGAACTGGGAGTTTGGTTTTGGTTTTTTAACATTCCATCTATTTATATGACTTAACATCCCCTGGATATGGCGCCATTTAGGGTATAGAGCAAATGATATTCAAATAAATTTTGTCAAAAGTGGAATCAAATTTTTATGATACATTTACTGCACTTTGATGCCATTTGATAAAAGTTTGGTATGATTTTGTGAAAACTTGGCAAAAATATAATGTCAAACAAATGAACATTACTCCACTTCAGCTATATTTTACAACTGGTTACAAGTAAAGAAACTAAAGTTAAATTTGAGATTTAAACGCATTATTGAATATCATTATTAACAACATTGTTGGATTAACAACATTCAGTAAAGCCCACCCATGCAACACACTGTTATACTCCGGTTACTTTACACCCTGCACGCGTGGTTCCCACTGGAAGTGCGCCAACGATTGTGAACGCGTCAGAGTTTCATAAAAAGATGACAAAATTGATTGTTGTTATAATGTTATTCATTAACATATTCACATCAATGAATTTTTTTCATATTTTTCTGGAAATCGCATGATTTAATAATCATTGGCACGCTTCCAACACGAGACATAAATCAGTGCGAGGGCAGAGTATCACGTACGCCGAGTATACAACCTCTGATTGTAAGAGTCTGCTTGCTGGAAAAAAGTAAGCAGAACCTCATTCCTATTCATTTCTAGACCTTCACCAGATGATATAAAAAATTTAAACTTCCTAGACCTTTCTCCTAAACTTCCTAAAATCTTTCTAGACCTTCCTTTAAAGATTTTCTAGATTCACCACTTTAAATTCCAAATCCATGTATAGTCAAATCAGGTGGAATAAAACAGCCTAGGAATTATTAGTCATTACATAGTGAGCTACCTAGAGGAACAAAATTGGGTTCCACTATTATGATGCAAATCAATTCATGTGGCAAAGTTTGAATTAACCAAATGATATGTTAGAGTCCAGTAGTGCATTCGTTAACATATCCTGATAAATAATGCATACACTATGTAGCTGTGTGTGCATAAGATAACAAGTGCCCTACACAACAACACCCTAACCCTTGTCAATTGAAATGATAAAAAATAAATCCAGTTTACCTCAATTCCAGCTGCAGCCATAGTCAACCGAATTATCTGGCTCCTCCCCCTGCCTTTTACATAAATCAAGACTGGCTTTTCAGCTGCCATTTTTGCGTAGCAATGTGAATTTTTTGAATTTACGCGTTATTTATAACCTACAAATGTAAGTAAAACGTTAGACACAACAGTGTCAAGTGCCAAAAAAACTAATGTGAAATGAGGCTTTCAAAGTTGATAACTCCAAAATTTCAAAAATTATGTTAAGCATGGAGATAGCATCTAGATTGGTCCCGCGCATTCTTCACCATTTTCCATTTTTCCAGTTTAATATGCTCCTTTTTGAAAGTGTCGCATTTTGACACTTTTGTCACAATTAGGAATTATTTTCAAAAAATACTCCAGCAAGAAGTTGATGATTCCATGCTATACACAACAAAAAATGGGTGCGTGGATGCGCAGTGAAGCATCGGGAAGTGTCTTCACGCCAACGCTTCCAGACGCTTGACCAAGCACACAGTGAAATGCAACTATCTGACAACTCGCTGCCAGCTTGCTTGCCAAACAACAAAAATGGTGCCAGCTTGCTGACAATAAATTACAGCTTGCTGCCAACTCGCTGACAGTAAGCAATGGGCTGGTTTCAGCTCGCTGACAACCCATGTAAAACATGCTGTTCACGTGTGTGCAGCTTGCTGACAACTCGCTGCCAGCTGTGCAGCTGCTGGAGAAATGTACCCCAACTTTCTGCCACTCGCTGACAACTGTGTTCCAACTCTCTGCCACTCGCTGACAACTACGTTCCAACTCGCTGCCAACAGTAAACAAAGCGTTGTAAGCCAGTTGGAAGTGAGTTGCGTTTCACTGTGGCATGCCAGCACATCACGAAAAAATGCGTGAAGGCACTTCACGCTTTCTTATATGGCGCTCCCACACACATGTATACGTACAGGAAGCGTGTGGAAGCGCGCTGCTTCACGCCGCTTCACACACATCCAGGCCGCTTCGACACGCTTCATGGATCCTATTTTTCCTATTTTTGGATCCTATTCCAAAGCGTATTTCTGCCATTTGAGACCCCTGCTCTCCATTAAGAATACTTCTGAATAGAAAGAAAAGACTTTTTGTTGTCCAGGGCCAGGGTTAGCAAAATCTCAGAAAAAAAAATAAAATGGAAAATTAAATAATAAAATAAAATAAAATAAAATGGAAAAGTTAATAAAATAAAAATACAATTTTACTAAAAGTTGAATTTTTGGAAAATATTTAGTAAAATTTTACAAAAACTTGAGTGTCTGTAAAATTCTTTCCATAGTTTTCCACCCTGTTGCTTGAGATTCTAGCTGCCAATTTGCAGAACTGGTGCCTTGTTGTTGCTTTCATTGTTTTGATTGAAAAATATTTTTGCTCAAAATTGCAAATTTTCACATCTTATAATATTTTTTCACCTTAAAAATCACTAATTTATGTGTTTTTTCTCCATTTTTGTTGTTGAACCCCATTGAAAAATGTTGAACCCCGCAAGCCCCCCCACAAATAACAAAATTTTAGCTAAAATGGATCAATTATACATCAAGACGATGAAACGCTATGTCCACTTGCCAAACACATGTGGTTCAGCAAGTTTAACACATGACCTGGGTGGGAATTTACCCTCCAACAAATATCACCAAATGGTCATAACAAATCACAGATATATGCATTTACTAGATAATTCAAGACTCCTCAAAATATAACTTAATTCAGAAAAAAAATTATGTGGGAATGCCCGACTCTCAAAAACATGTGAAACATCAGAAAGTCAATTCAGGGGGGCATGTAAACATGTGAGAATCACTAACAAAACAGCACTTTGTTTGACAAAGATCAACCTAAAATGGATGATAGAACAAAATAGATGTGCAACATCACAGCAAAGCCAGAAGATTGCTGACATACGCCCAGAAACACACAGTCAATGCAGTCTAAATGCCTAAAATACACTCATTTAAACTGGTTTGCTGGACGGCACAACGGCTTCATGGTCATGGGATTACAGGTAGAAAATTATGTTTAGCATGTAGCACTGAAAATTGCAAAATACCTAGCAGTGTGACCTATACACTCTATACCTGCCAAAAATGAGACAGAATGCGACATGATGTTGCCACTCTTAAATGTGTGTATAACTGTGTGTCTAAATATTATTTGCTTGATGGGAATGTTTGTAGCAGACACAGAGATTAGATAGATAAGTTGGTTTGCACCGGGTTATACTTTCGTGGATAGTGCTGGAATCGAATACTGCTGTAAATGGTAAATGAGTGCTGAGTATCACAATCACCTAAGTCTGAAAAATACTCAGTCAGGGTGATTGTATATATATATTCATGCAATGTCATTTGACATTTACATCAGTATGTTTGCATGGGAAATTTTGTGGTATCAATGTGATGATTTACATAATAAAGACAAAGTTTAACACTGTAAAAAATATGTTCAAATTGCAATAGATGTGGAAATACACACTTTTGGGGCAGATGGATCAAATTCCTCACAACGCAATTCTGCCCAAAGTAAATATTTTGAACAAATTCTAGATAAATTCCAATGGTGTTTTCAATGTGATCATGGATAAAAACCTCGATAAATAATATCTGGTGCGGCACAGTACTGTCGCAAGTAAATACAAATGGTGTGCACCTGTACTCCATGTTGAGCCATGATATTATTTATTTATTTCACGTGCAAGATTAACAACATAACCGTGATAACAAAGGGTGATTGATTGACATAAAGTTAGGTGATGTTCTTTATTATTTTGGAATTTCATTCATTCTTGACATTGAATATATATTTCCTATATACTGTATCCTGTGTGGAAGGACCAGACCTTATCTTGGCTGTCCCCTATGTAAACACCTTCCCGGTCACGTCCGGCACCCATTTTTTGATTTTACGTCTTACATCCTATCCCCAGTTCTAGGGCGCCCCAGAGGCTGAAACTTGGGGGAGATATTGGCGCAACCCCCCTCTACTTCGCATGAATTGGGGGGGTCACTGCGACCCCCCAAATTCGTGCGAAGTAGAGGGGGGTTGCGCCAATATCCCCCCCCAAGTTTCAGCCTCTGGGGTGCCCTAGAACTGGGGATAGGATGTGAGAAGTAAAATCAAAAAATGGGTGCCGGACGTGACCGGGAAGGTGTTTATAAGTAAATTTTTTTAATTTTAAGTAAAGTAAATTAAATTGCTTGTACATTGATCCGCTCTACCCCGAAATTAAATTAAATTAAATTAGCTATCTTCCCTGGGGAAGCGCAATAAGCTACTTATCTATCTGGCCCCTGTGAGGGTCAACATTCAAGATACAGTATTTTTCAAAATACACTGTTTTTCAAAATACACCCTTGAATTAACCCCCAGGTGTTTTCGAGCTGAGGAAAAAATAACCCCCCTGAAATACCCCCTCTGGAATATCATCTACATAACATCGGCGGCGCAAGGTCCCAATTTGCGCTTGTGACATTCACATTAGCCTAATTTTCATATTGTGACACCTTCTTATCTGAGCACTTATGTGAAGTTGGCAGCCAGCCAAAAATTACGAAATCGCTATAAATATAAATAAAATTGGCTAAAACTAGGTATATAATCATGTATATAGATGAAAATAGTGATTATAGACGAGAATATTGGCAAAATGGAGCAAATTTTAGCGATTTTTAGCTAATTTTGAGCTTTTAATCTCATTTGTACGATACACGCTTGTGAATGTCACAATGTGACAGTGAAATTTCTGCGTGTGACACCAAAAATTCCGCTTGTGGCAATCACAAGCGCACAAGCACTTACGCCGCCTATGCTACATAAGGTACATCATGTTTTCAATATACCTACACGATGTATTAATAGGGGCCAATTTGCACCGTAGCTACACATAGCCTAGTTTGTGTAGCAATGTACACCACTGATCACTAACATCCAACCACAAGCGATTAAAAAAAAAAAGTTTGCCACCCCTGATCTAGGACTTATCGGTTGGATGGGTTCCATGAAAAATGAAGTTAAAACATTTGTCAAAAAAAGTATATGGGCACCCCCTGCTGAAACCCCCCGTGGGATGTGTAAACGGCACACACTTTTTTTATACAATTTTTTGCTGATCACTCAACTCCAATCATGAGTTATAATTCACTGAATTCCTGTCTTTCAAGGCCGTTTTTGGCCTGAAAAACAGAACAGGCTCATGGCAACGTGCCAAAAGCCATTTCAACGGCATTTTTACCTATCAAAATAAGATAATGATATTTTAATTTTGTATTGCTTTGTACCGCGGAATGCATGCGGTCGTCATTCATATCGCAGAACTTTCTAGCGCTGCGAAACGTGATTGAAAAAAACTTCCACATGAGAGAGGAAGCCGAAGGCATTCTTTTAAAACTTACTGCGCAGAAATACACCCTCCCAAATTTTTGAGAATATGCGAGGCGAAGTTTTAAGAAGACACCAAATTTCAATCCGGGAACAAAATTAGTACAGATGAAAATGTAGCGAGGTGTTTTTAATTTCGCCTCGCATATTCTCAAAAATTTGGGAGGGTGTATTTCCGCGCAGTAAGTTTTAAAACAATGCCTTCGGCTTCCTCTTCCATGTGGAAGTTTTTTTCCAATCACGTTTCGCAGCGCTAGAAAGTTCTGCGATAAGAATGACGACCGCATGCATTTCGCGGTACAAAGCAATACAAAATTAAAATATCATTATCGTATTTTGATAGGTAAAAATGCCATTGAAATGGCTTTTGGCACTTCGCCATGAGCCTGTTCTGTTTTTCAGGCCAAAAAACGGCCTTGAAAGACAGGATTTCAGTGAATTATAACTCACGATTGGAGTTGAGTGATCTGCAAAAACTTGTATAAAAAAAGTGTGGGCCGTTTACACGGCCCACGTGGGGTTTCAGCGGGGGGTGCCCATATAAACACCTTCCCGGTCAAGTAAGCCACCCATTTTTTTATTTCACTTCGGAAGCTATATCTCGGGCTATGGTGGGGTTATAGAGCTGAAACTTTGTGAATATATAGTTGTAACATCCCTCTACTAGTGATGGAAAAAGCGCCAGGCTTTCGGCGCCAAGCGCCAAAAGCGCCATGACGCTTTTTTGACCCCGGCGCCAAGCGCCAATGGCGCCAGAGCAAAATGGCGCCAAGCGCCAAAAGCGCCATGGCGCTTTTCTGAACATCAGCGCCAAGCGCCAATGGCGCCAGAGGGTAATGGCGCCAAGCGCCAATAGCGCCAGCGCCAAAAAAATTGTTCTACAATTTGATGGTAGAAAAATGAGTGCATAACTGTGAGTGACGTACCGTTGAAGTCATAGTAGTCTATTGAACTTTTTTGCCCAGTAAAACAACCACTAAATCGGGGCAAAATTTCTCAATAATCGCTCTCGAGAGATACATATCTGGTTCCTTTGGGGTGGGGGGTGGGGGGCTCGAGGGATAGTAGCCTAAAATTTAGCCTCAGGTTAGATAGATAGCTGAGCGGCCCAGGTATAGATACATAGCTGGAGCATTTGTTGAGGGGGTAACCCCCCCCCCCTCCGGCTCCAACCCCCGCCAGACTGAACCCCTGATTTAGACTGCAAGAAAGAATTAGGAGCAAAGCACAAAAAGGGGATTTACCGCGATTTTAACACCTCTGCTTTTTATTCAATGTATGCATCTATTTATATGATGTCTACCCTAATATTAATAAATATTTATTCAGTTGCCTCACAATTGATCAACTGCAGTGTCGATTTCACATATTATAACAATTTTTTTATTATCATGGTTGGCGCTTTTTTGGCGCCATTTAAAATGCCGGCGCCAGGCGCCAATAGCGCCACCAGAAAATGGCGCCAAGCGCCAAAAGCACCATGGCGCTTTCTCAGACCCCAGCGCCAAGCGCCAATGGCGCCAGAGCGTTTTAGCGCCAAGCGCCAAAAGCGCCATGGCGCTTTTTGCTTTGGCGCTAGCGCCAGGCGCCAGCGCCATGGCGCTTTTCCATCACTACCCTCTACTCTGCATTAATGGGGGGAGGCATGGCGACTCATTACAGGGTGGGTCGCCCTATATGCAACAATTTTTTGCCAGGATTTTTGAGCGGGGGGGCGGATTGTATACGGAGCCCGGCGAACGGGGGGGGTGGCGCCCCCCCCCCCTAAAATTTTACCCCTGTTGTAGGGGAATGGCGCTGTGGCGCTGGCGCCATTTGAAGGCGCCACGCCATGGCGCCACTGGCGTTGGCATTGGAGCTAAAACAGCAGTATACATCTGTATTTTACAGGCATATACAGCGACATGGACAGAAATTGAGTCCATTTTCACTGGTTTTTAGGCCGCGGAGACTGGTCAGCAAAAAATATATGTTGTGAAGGGTGAATGCGCGCTTGCGCGCAAAATTTGTTCAAACTGTCGACAAAATCGTCGTCTGAAAGTGCCATTTCTGGCACATTTTTTGGTCCGGCCCGGGAAGGGGGGGGGGGCGGCCGCCCCCCCCGCCCCCCCCTGGCTACGTCCTTGGGGCGACCCACCCTGTAGTGAGTCGCCATGCCTCCCCCCATTGATGCAGAGTAGAGGGATGTCACAACTATATATTCACAAAGTTTCAGCTCTATAACCCCACCTTAGCCCGATATATAGCTTCCGAAGTGAACTAAAAAAATGGGTGGCTTACTTGACCGTAGTGATGGAATGGCGCCATGGCGCTGGCGCCATTTGAGGGCGCCAAAGGGCGCCGCGCCATGGCGCCATTGGCGCTTGGCGCCCTTTTTCTGTGGCGCCCTTGGCGCCTGGCGCCCACATTCTGAAAGGCGCCATGGCGCCCTTGGCGCTTGGCGCCCTTTTTCCGTGGCGCCCTGCTTTGAAAGGGCGCCAAAAAGGTGCCAGCAGGGTTTCAAGGTGAGTGCTGTATAAATGAAAAAAAGATGAAAAACGCATTCATGGATGATCTGAATTCGCCAGAAAAATGGACGAAGTGGTGTGGTGCGAGTGGGTATAAATCTTTTGTGCAACGGTTTATCAGATGTGTCTGACAGAAGACGAGAATGATGGAACGTTGAACTTGCAAAATCATAAATAAACGGATTCAAATCGTTGCGATTCCGTTTTTTGTCCATTTCGAGGAAACATTGATTGGAAAAGTCAATTTGAAGTGAATGGATAGTTGTCAAATGACAATATCCATTGTGTTTGAATTGTCATGTGAATTTTACTCGAATTTTTTTGTTGCTAGTGTTGTATTTGTTCATTACACCCTGGAGTTCAACGCAAATTAAGTAGTGAATGCATGTACTAGGGTGCTGTAGAAACACTTTTAGCACACGCAGGGTGTTGTATGCACTTATTTATCCTGGCGCCCTTGGCGCCTGGCGCCCTTGGCGCTTGGCGCCCTCTTTCCGTGGCGCCCTCTTTCCGTGGCGCCCTTGGCGCCTGGCGCCCGCTTTCCGAATGGCGCCATGGCGCCCTTGGCGCCTGGCGCCCTTTTACTGTGGCGCCCTTGGCGCTTGGCGCCCACTTTCTGAATGGCGCCATGGCGCCATTGGCGACTGGCGCCCTTTTTTCTGGCGCTTTTCCATCACTACTTGACCGGGAAGGTGTTTACTTTTTTAGACAAATGTTAAAACTTCATTTTTTATGGAACACATCCAACTGATAAGTCCTAGATCGGGGGTGGCGAACTTATTCAAAAAAAATCGCTCGTGGTTGGATGTTAGATATAGCCTTACCAAGCTCATTGTCATGTTTATTACCAGTTTTGTGTATGTAAAAGCCCATTCTTTACTACGATTTTTATGAAAATTTCTGGTGAAATAGTAAACCCCACCCTCCCTCGAAAAAGCCTCCCCTCGAAATACCCCCTCAAAATTTCCACTCTGAAAAAATAACCCCCCTGGGGGTATTTTGAGGAAATACTGTACCTACGTCGCAACCCGTGTCACAAGTCTACATTAAGTTTTTTGTATTCATATCTGCATGCTTCTAGCATGCACATGGTTTTATGGCCTTGCATCCAAGATTCCGATTTTTTATGTAAAATTTCTGTAAAATATTTGTAAAATGGTTTCATTTTATTTTATTAATGATATTTCAGAATAAAATAAAATGAAACCTAATAAAAATAAAAATACAATTTTAATAAAAATAAAATACAACTTAAGCGGCGTTTACACTGCGAGCTGTGCCAGCAAACTTTTTTCTGTCGGCAATGCACATTTTGTCACGACAACGCACAAATTTTACAGAAATTTTGCCTGTGCCGACAAAAAAGCCTCGTTCAACAGAAACCGAACCGACAACCAAAAAAGCCTCGTTGGAACCGAAGCAAACCGACAACGGCTGACATGTCATACAAAGTGTCAAAAGTCATGTAAAACGTCCTAAATTATGTCAAATATGCCGTAATAAAAAATTGACAATTTACAGGGCTTTTAGCATGACTTTAGACAGTTAATTGTTCACTATCACCCACAAATGATTACACACGTTTGACTGTGGCGCCCTTGGCACCTGGCGCCACGTTTCTGAATGGTTAAATGGTGACATTGTTTCTTGCGCTTTCCCATGGGAAACAAATCGTCATCACAATATTGTCGTCACAGAAAACACGTTCGCAGCTTGTGACGGCAACACGACGATGAACCAAAACATTATCGACGCGCTCAGCGTCGTTTTTGCTCAATTTGTCGGTTTGGGTCTCGTTAACGAGACCCAAACCGACAAAAACAAAATAAGACAAAAAATGCCCCACAGAAGTAGAAAATAGGGTGGGCGCGCAAGGGGGACATAATACATTTGTTTTTTAAATATAGGTAAACTCGGCAGCATAGCTGAAATCGAGGGTAGCATTTCGAGGGGGGGGGGGGGTCGGCCTGCCGGCACGTGTTTATATCTCGGGAACTGCTGGGTGAAATCT
>OZ038459.1:25032631-25049584 GCA_964036195.1 Sphaerolaimus hirsutus
CACAATGGGCTTCATGATCATGGGATTACAGGTAGAAAATTATGTTTAGCAAGTAGCACTAAAAATTGCAAAATACCTAGCAGTGTGACCCATATACTCTATACCTGCCAAAAATTAGACAGAATGCAAAATGATGTTGCCACTCTTAAATGTGTGTATAACTGTGTGTCTAAATATGATTTGCTTGATGGAAATGTTTGTAGCAGACACAGAGATTTGGTAGATAAGTTGGTTTGCACTGGGTTATACCTTTGTGGATAGTGCTGGAAATGAATACTGCTGTAAATGGTAAAATGAGTGCTGAGTATCACAATCACCTAAGTCTGAATTATACTCAGTCAGGGTGATTGTATATACCGTATTTCCTCGAAATACCCCCCCCCTCGAAATACCCCCCCCCCCTCGTTTGACCCCCCCCCCCTCTCGAGACCACTATGAAACAATCACCCCCCCTCGAAATACCCCCCCCAGATTGAGTGTAAAGAGAACATACATGACAAATACTGCAGTTTGTGTTCTGCGTAGCGCAGATCACACGTTAAAACAATGTCGTAATCACGTTAGAACAGTGTTTATACCGTCTACATACTAATATTAGTCTACATAACCTTATAAATGGCGGTTTTTGTTGTATTTTTTGACGTCTGCGTACGTTTCAGACGACAATTTTGTACTGGGATTTGAAAATTTTTCTTGTGAAATAATAACCCCCCCCCTCGAAATACCCCCCCTCGTTAAACCCCCCCCCCCTCTCGGGACCACTATGAAACAATCACCCCCAGGGGGTATTTCGAGGAAATACGGTATATATATTCATGCAATGTCATTTGACATTTACAGCAGTATGTTTGCATGGGCAATTTTGTGGTATCAATGTGATGATTTACAGAATAAAGACAATATTTAACACTGTAAACAATATGTTCAAATTGCAATAGATGTGGAAATACACACTTTTGGGGCAGATCGATCAAATTCCTCACAATGCGATTCTGCCCAAAGTCAATATTTTGAACAAATTCTAGATTAATTCCAATGGTGTTTTCCATGTGATTGTGTGTAAAAACCTTGATAAATAATATTGGGTGTGGCACAGTACTGTCACAAGTAAATACAAATGGTGTGCACCTGTACTCCATGTTAAGCCACAATATTATTTATAGAGACATGTTCACGTGCAAGATTAACAACATAGCCATGATAACAAAGGGTGATTGATTGACATAAAGTTAGGTGATGTTCTTTATATTTTTGGAATTTCATTCATTCTTGACATTGAATGTATATTTCCTATATACTGTATCCTGTGTGGAAGGACCAGACCTTATCTTGGCTGTCCCTTATAAATGAGTAAATTTTTTTAAATTGCTTGTAAACACCTTCCCGGTCACGTCCGGCAGCCATTTTTTGATTTTACTTCTTATATCCTATCCCCAGTTCTACGGCGCCACCGAAGCTGAAACTTGGGGGAGATAATGTCGCAACCCCCCTCTACTTCGCATGAATTGGGGGGGGGGGGGTCGCGGCGACCCCCCCAATTCATGCGAAGTAGAGGGGGGTTGCGACATTATCTCCACCAAGTTTCAGCCTCGGGGGCGCCCTAGAACTGGGGATAGGATATAAGAAGTAAAATCAAAAAATGGCTGCCGGACGTGACCGGGAAGGTGTTTACATTGATCAGCTTTACCCTGAAATTAAATTAAATTAAATTAGCTATCTTCCCTGGGGAAGAGCAATAAGCTACTTATCTATCTGGCCCCTGTGAGGTCAACATTCAAGATACAGTATTTTTCGAAATACACCCTTGAATTAACCCCCAGGTGTTTTCGAGCTGAGGAAAAAATAACCCCCCTCGACATACCCCCTCTGGAATATCATCTACATAAGGTACATCATGTTTTCAATATACCTACACGATGTATTAATATGGGCCAATTTGCACCGTAGCTACACATAGCCTAGTTTGTGTAGCAATGTACGTTTATATAGCCTTACCAACCTCATTTTGTCATGTTTATTACCAGTTTTGTGTATGTAAAAGCCCATTCTTTACTTCAATTTTTATGAAAATTTCTGGTGAAATAGTAAACCCACCCTCCCTCGAAAAAGCCCCCCCTCGAAATACCCCCTCAAAATTTCCACTCTGAAAAAATAACCCCCCTGGGGGTATTTTGAGGAAATACTGTACCTACGTCGCAACCCGTGTCACACACAACACAAGTCTACATTAAGTTTATTGTATTCATCTGCATGCTTCTGGCATGCACATGGTTTTATGGCCTTGCATCCAAGATTCCGATTTTTTTGTAAAATTTTTGTAAAATTTTTGTAAAATGGTCTCATTTTATTTTATTAATGATATTTCAGAATAAAATAAAATGAAACCTAAATAAAATAAAAATACAATTTTAATCAAAATAAAATACAACTTTAGTAAAGTGGCGTTTACACTGCATTTTGTGCCGACAAAAAAGAATGTGTCCAAACTCCAAAGCTCATCAGTTTATTTTAATTGTACTAGAAGTTATGAATTTTGGCACAAATTTTTTTAATTTTACACCCTAATTTTACTCAACTTACAGCGTATAATTGGAAAAATTTTGCTAAAATTCATAACTCCCAGTATGATTAAAATAAACTCATGAGCTTTGGTGGACACAAGAAACGTCTGCATCTAAGCTTTCTTTGACTAAAATAACAATGTTGTATATTTATCCATTCATCTGTAATTAATTTTACGCCCAAAATCAATTTTACGCCCAGTCAATTTTACGCCCCAGCTGTAATCGCAGCATTAAAGCCTATAACTTATGAACAACAAGAAGAAATCACCTAAAACTTTGCATGCATGTAAAATTCCTATAGTATCTATAGTTAACTCCCTTATCACGAAATACGGAACTCCACTTAGTATGCAAACCTACCATAACCAATGTGAATAATGAAGCAAAACTTATGACATTTTTTCATCATAATATTTCGTTTTTACTGTGGAATAATATTTAAATCACGAAATTTATCACTAGATTTTATTCATTAAATTATGGTAGGATTCCGCCGAGTATAGGTCCATAAATTGCCTACAAAGGACTGAAACACTTTTCACGTGAAAATCACAATTGTCATGGCGTGAACTTAAAGTCATCTTACGTTACAAGAAACTACTTTTAACACTAGACAGCATCATGTTTGTTTGTTCTCAGATTTGGTATATTACCCATAGCGCCATTGTCAGTGGCAACGGCGCTAGTGATTAGTGATGGAAAAAGCGCCAGGACTTTGGCGCCAAGCGCCAAAAGCGACATGGCGCTTCTTAGAACAACAGCGCCAAGCGCCAATGGCGCCAGAGCAATATGGCGCCAAGCGCCAGAAGCGCCATGGCGCTTTTTGCTTTGGCGCCAGCGCCATGGCGCTTTTCTATCACTACTAGTGATATAATGGCGCCATATTTCTGGCGTCATTTGATGGCGTAACGATGGCAAAAAAAATTTGGAAACATTTTCAAATTTCCGAAATTTATAGGACTAGAAGAATTCACCACTAGAAAACAAAAACATATAAAAATCGAGCTGCTTAGAAAAATTGGAAAACATAGGTATTCGGATTTTCGCATTGTTTCAGGATAGAAAGTATAAAATAAGTATAAAATGCAGAAACGCAATTCAGAACATCAATTTCACATGGATCTATTCATAGTGGCAGAAAATTAATGTGCAAATGTGTATGTGGTTGGTAACAGTTTGAAAAGCAACAAAAAATAAAGATGCATACAAAATTCAGCAGAAAAAATTGAAAACGCAATAGCTTGGTGCAAAAAAAAATTGAAAAGTAGTCAAAAAGATTCAAAAATTTGTAAACTAAATCTGAAAATTTGGGAATTTTTTTCAAAAAAAAACAAAAAATTTAAATACTTTTTCCAGAGGGTTTGCCATCGTTATAATGGCGCCATCGGTACTCGGCGCCATCCCCCAGCTCTCTCCCATGTGTCCATGGCAATGGCACCATATGCCCCACACATATTGTAACCTTTCGTGTATGTAAATACCTAATGACTAGGGTGTCAAACTTCCGTTTCCGTTTTCCGTTTCCGCCTTTCCGCAGGAAAATTTTTTACCTTTCCGTTTTCCGTTTTCCGGCGGCCGAAAATTTTTTACCTTTCCGTTTTCCGGCAGCCGAAAATTTTTTACCTTTCCGTTTTCCGTTTTCCGGCAGCTGAAAATTTTTTACCTTTCCGTTTCCGTTTTTCCGGCCCATTTTTTCGTTTTCCGGCTGAAAAATTTTTACCTTTCTGTTTCCGTTTTACCAGGCCATTTTTCCATTTTCTGGCTCGATTTTCAGTTTTCTGGCATTTTTCCATTGTTTTTCCAATCTGTATGTATCTTCAATTGGCTCATCCCATTGCGTTGTTTTTGTCTCTTGGAGCAGCATTGACAACTGGGATTTCAGGGTCAGTGAAACAGGTGCTGTGAACCCAATTGGGTCATATGTTGACACCAATAATTTATTCAAGTTTTGTCTGGTTGGTGTTGTGATGCTGTCAACTTGCAATTTTGGTGTTGATATTGCCAGCATGTCTGTTCGGTGATTTTATTTCATGCCCATTACTGCGACAATTTTATTCACCTTTGGACTCCTGTCGTTTTCTGCTATTTCATTCATGATTGATCTGGAGTTTGACAGCCATTCCCTCATGTTCATAGAACATTGGGATAAATAAAGCTTTGACTTTGTAATATAGTTCTAAAGCTTCAACTTCATTTGTGACACTCATGATGAAGTTATCGATGTAAATGTTGTTTATTATCATCACCAACTGGTTTTGTTCCCCTTCATTTTCTTCATATTCATTCATGTTGTTTATTGTCACATTTAAATGGTATTTTATGACTGCTCCCAAAATTGCTGGGCTGCAGACAAGTCCAAACAGTACGCGTTTAAAACAAAGTACTATTAAGTTATTTTCAGTTACTGGTTTTGAGGCATCTTTCAGCCAGAAAAATTGTGTGTAGTCTCTAGCTTGGTCATGCAATCCTATTTGCAAAAATGCCTTTTCAATATCGGCAATTAATGCTAGATTGCCTGCCCTGAACCTCAGGAGTAGGCCCAGTGCTAATGGTGTTGTAATTGGTCCTCTAAAAAGGCACTCATTGAAACTGGGCTTACCTGCCAACCCATGGTACACGATTCTGCATGATGTCAATTTGCCCGGCGTGATTACTGGCTGGTGTGGCAGGTAATGAATCCCCTTGTTGTCTGTTTTGTCGTCACAGATCTCAATTATTCCCTTTTCTAGTTGGTCATCCAAAACTTTCCGGTATTGTTTGAATAAGTTTGGATCTTTGTTGAATCTTCTTATCAGTGATTAAAACTGCACCAAGGCTCCTGCTTTTCCTGTGGGCAGGTCACTGATACTCTCTTTATACGGCCAGTCAATATAGTATTGTTTGTTGTTGTTGAATTTTATGCTATTTATTATCATCTCCTCTGCAATGTTGTCATCAATTGCATAGGGGTCATCAGTGATTCCCACTGCTTCTAGACTGTGAAATTGTTGTAGTATTTCCTTTCCTATGGCCACTATGGCTACTTTTTGATGATTTTTTGTTGGTTCAGTTAAGCTTGAACTACAAGTGAAGTTACAGGCATGATCCATAGTTGCAGAATGTACAGCTACCACAATCAAAGCCAAACAGGCAAACCTGCATGCAGGTTTTCCTTCTGCAAATTTGTCTATTACCGTGCTAATTTCACTTTATTTTTTTCCGTTTCCGTGAAAATTTTGCTTTCCGTTTTCCGTTTTCCGGCATTTCATTTTTCCGTTTTCCGTTTTCTGGCCGACAATTTTTTTTTACCTTTCCGTTTTCCGTTTTCCGCTGAGTGAAATTTTTTTACCTTTTCGTTTTCCGTTTTCCGGCAGAAATTTTTTTTTTTACCTTTCCGTTTTCCGTTTTCCATAAAGTGAAAAAATTTTACCTTTCCGTTTTCCGTAAAAAAATTTTTTGACACCCTACTAATGACACATCGTTACACTAGCGAATGGGTGTGAATTATTTAGGTAGGTACCTACATATTTACAGGTACTTGAGAGCAGAGTTGTTAAAATACCGGTATTTTTGGAAAGCGTAAGCGTAAGCATAAATACACTTTCCAAATGTTGAGTATGGATACTGTAAACGTAAGGTATTTTTAAAATACCTGGGAAAGCGTAAAAAAAGCGTAAGCGTAAAATTTGTTTAGAAAGTGCTCTTGCTGTGGAGCATAGGAAAACACACTTGTCTAGGGACAGGGAGATTGGGGGTTACCCACAAAATGCTCCAGCTATCTATTTATCCCAGAACTTGCTCAGCTATCGGTCCTGAGGCGCACCGATCGGTCGATCTCCAACTCCCCAAAAATGTTTCAGCCATTTGGGTATCCGACATTCGGCTCTATCGAATTTGCTGACTTTATCGAGTTTGCTTTCGTTGCCAACTTCTGGCATAAGTATAAGCTGAGCAGCATGTGTTTACCTAGTGTAACTAGCATCGCCATACTATAAAGCGGCTGAAAATATAGTGTACAAACCAAGTAGTATTTTACCCACTGAAATTTTTGTCCAATATGCATCGGAATCATTTTCTGATTTTGCTGCACACCAATTCATAGACTTTCTCAATCTTACACGTTCTCTTTCACTTTATACTTTGTAATTTAAACTTTCTCAAATAGGTGTAAAACTGGCCCGTTTGAAATTTTTTTTACGCTTTTAGTACCCGGGTATTTCGGCTAGGAAAGCGTAAAAAACGTACAGGTAATTTACGAAAGCGTTAGCGTAACTGCGTAAGCGTAAACTCGACGGACATTATGGAAGTCAATGCTCTACGGGATTTTCGTACAACTGCGTATATTCGTAGTTGGCACTCGTCCAAGTTACCGTTTGAGAGAATGTTACCCAGTATGAAAGATGCAGGATTTCCGTCTGCGTCACCAAAAATGGCTGCGGAATGCGATTAAGCGAACGCAATTGGTCGCTAATGGCGGCGCACACACGAGTTGACACACATGTTGATTTAATTGGATACCGCGGTCATTTTCGTTGACGAGAGCGGAAATCTAGCGTCTTTTACCTCATTCGTATTCAACGCAAAGGTAACTTGGATGCACTGGGAAGTTCATACGTTCTTTTTTGAAGGAATTCGTCGAGACTGCGACGATAAGATCCGACCTAAGACCTTACAATCTGACTTTCTATAACGATTTGTATATCAAACTCATCTCGTTCTCGCATAAAAAGTTGGATTGAATCAAAAGTATCGTGAACCGAATGGAATCCGTCCATTCAAGTTCGAATTAAAAAAGATACGTCATTGGTAACCAAGGGCCGAATACCTGATTCGTTTCATGTCTGCCGAGTTTAAGTATAAATACCCATTTACCCGGGTATTTCGTGTAAGCGTAAATACGCTTTCGCAACTCTGGTTATAACAGAGATAACTTTTTTCAACTTTTTATGAAGATCGCATGCGTAAAAACATTGTTGGCACGCTTCCAGCGGGAACCACGTGTGCAGGGTGTAAGGTGACTGGAGTATACATGTTGGTTTTTGTCGCATTTTTTCTACGTCTGTGTACGTTACAAACAACGATTTAGTACTGAGATTTCGAAAAATTTCTCGCAATATATTAAACCCCCCTCGTTTAACCCCCCTCAAAATTTCCAATCTGAAAAAATAACCCCCCCCCCCGGGGCGTAATTCGAGGAAATACGATACTTGGGGGACCGCAAAGTACGCGCAGAATCCTACCATAATTCAATAAATAAAATCTTGATATTAATTTATAATTTTATGCACATTATTAGTTCAAAACTTGTTCAAAAAAATTTCTGGCGAAATAATAAACCCACGCTCGAAATACCCACCCCCCCACCTCGAAATACCCCCCCCCCACTTTGAAATACCCCCTCAAAATTCTCACTCTGAAAAAATAAACCCCCGGGGGTATTTTGAGGAAATACGGTATGTACAAATTTTCCTGTTTGTTCTCATTTATTACCAGTTCTCGATATATTCTTTACTACGACCCTTCACAAAATTTCCGTACGAAGTAATAAAACCCCCGCTAGAATAAACCCCCCTCGAATTAACCCATCCCCCCATCAAAATTTGTTGGCAAAATAATAAACCCCTGGGAGTATTTCGAGGTTATACGGTAAAATGAAATATGTCTGTAAGAAACACTTGGGACGGACAACTGCACTCGCTGCCGCAGTACAATCTATTCGTCTATTATACTTTTTACGGCAGGTATTTTTAGTAGCAGGCAGCGAAACCCAAATTTTAGCCGTCATCATTTTGTGGCTGTACACCCTAGTTTACCAACGCGGCACATCGATCAAAAATGTAAACTGAAACGCGACGCGTCGCGCGTCGGTTTACATTTTGGATCGACATGTGTCCTTTAGTTTACGTTGGTGTTTCACTTTCTGGGGTTAGTTGTTTCGGCAAGTCACAAAAGTGCGACGCGTCGCACGATTACACACGAATGTGACACAGCTGGGTAAACTGGAAGTGACGATTATGCGACGCCAGTAAACTAGTGTGCATGGGGCCTTTGGCGAAAAATACCATAAAGTGCCGAAAAACGCGAAATATTTACTCCAATACACTGGATTGCGCAGTGTACACGACAAATACCGCAGTGTGTGATCTGTAAATGCAGAACACACGTTAATACTAATGATTGAGAGACGTTAGGACAGGGTTTATGCGTATATATATGCAGTTGAGGCATCTAATTCTAAAAGTCGACAAGTCCACAAAATGCGATTTTGAATAAATCACATTTTAGATTCAGACCGAATTCCAGGCCCGTGGTGCATGTCCAATTTGGCTCTCTCATGCTTTCCATTTAGTTCCATAAATGTTGACAATAAAGTGTCAAATTTTCAGCGCCTGCTCTCAACCTATATGTGAAAATTGGGGTGTCCATAAAATTCCATTCGGTCAGAGCAAAACTGTTTTCGGGAGGGAAAAGGACTTGTCGACTTCTTGCACTCAAGAACATTTTTGTTCCCGGTGACGACGAAGCTGCCTTATGGGCAATTTATGGACTTGTCGACATTTAGAATTAGCTGACCATAGTGGACTTATCACATTTCTTGCTATTTTTTCCCAACAAAAACGAAGACGAAGGATATGTGTGGAGGATAGTGATGTAAAAAGCGCCAGACTTTTGGCGCCAAGCGCCAAAACGCCATGGCGCTTTTGGCGTGCGAGCGCCAAGCGCCAATAGCGCCATGGCGCTTTTGGCGTGCGAGCGCCAAGCGCCAATAGCGCCAGCGCCAAAAAAAATTTGCTGCTCATAAAGTGCAGCCATGCTAATGCAGTGCTATTTATTTGTGTAAGACGCAGGATTCATATCAAAGTGAGTCACCGTATATCCTTGAATAAGACCCCCATGAATAAATCCTCCCCCTTGAATAACTCCCCCCTCAAAAAAGCTGATGAAAAAATAACTCCCCCCTTGAACAACTCCCCCCTCTGTAATAGGTGGAAAAGATGTTGGGTCAATTTAAATAGCAGTCAATGAAGTCTGACAGACCAAATAAAGTTATGCCTGGGCTTCAAGTGCAGTGCAGTGTGTGAAATGAAAAATAGAAAACAATATTAGCCTACAGCAGCGAATACAGATACATAATGAAATTCTGAGAAAAAAATAACTCTCCCCCCTTGAATAACTCCTCATCCTTGAATAACTCCCCCCCTTGAATAACTCCCCCCTCAAAAACTGACGAAAAAGTAACTCCCCGGGGGTCTTATTCGAGGATATACGGTAACTTGCCGTTTTCTGATGTTATTTTACAGCTGCAGAACGGCAAGTTAGAACGGCAAGTTTTGGCACGTCTTCGTGCCCCCGCAAACGACACGCCCCCCCCCCCCAAAAAAAATAATAAAATATTGGTGAAAAAATAGAATGGCAGCATCCAATCGAATGGCAGGTCAAATAGTTGATGAAAAAAATAGAACAGCGCTCTTATATTAGAAGAAATACGGTAACAATGGCAAGCCATCTAGAAAAAAGTGCTTAGATTTTTATGGATACGTCAACGTGCATTTGAATGTCGTTCGTTGGCTCGTGAGCAAGCTTTGAATTTGGATGGGAATCATTAGGCCCATTATTCAGGAAAAGTTTTGAATATCCTTACACGGAAATGGTTTACAAAATAAGAAAGTAAGTAGATTTGTTCTTCCCGGAATACGCTTAAACACATATACTTATGTAAATTATGCACACAAGGTCTTTTTACATAAAATAATAATATATTTTTTGAACCACTTGGCGCTTTTTGGCGCTTTTTAAAACGCTAGCGCCAAGCGCCAATGGCGCCACGGCATCATAGCGCCAAGCGCCAAAAGCGCCATGGCGCTTTTCCGTAGCACAGCGCCAAGCGCCAATGGCGCCACAGAAAAATGGCGCCAAGCGCCAAAAGCGCCATGGCGCTTTTTGCTTTGGCGCTAGCGCCAGGCGCCAGCGCCATGGCGCTTTTACATTACTTTTACTAGTGGAGGACGACGGGTGGATATATCGACTTTTAGCCCGAAACTAAGTGGACTTGTCGAAGTCTTGCCCAAATTTTTTGTATTTTTCCCAAAAAATGTCAAATTTGGCACTTTGCCATATGGGCATGTGTGGTCAAAAAATTTATGGAAAATGATGAAAAATGTGCGGAAGTAGCCTCAGATGACGTTTCTGGGCCTAACTCGAAATTTTCATATTTTGGACTTGTTGACTTCTAGATGTGGACGCGTCAGTTATATATGTCCATTAGCACTACTGTATACGTCTCTGTCATTGGTGCATTTTGTTTTTTTCATCGTATTGAGTTCCTTGAATTGTCCAAAAATATTTATTTTCATTTACATTCCATTCATTACCTTTTGTTTGCACATATGTAAGGAATGTTGAGCTTACTGGGTCAAATAAATAACCTAATGTTGTGCATTTTGTCAGCCAATTGTCAGCGTGCTGTCAGTAATTTGAAATTTTTTGTCAGCGAGCTGCCACATTTTTTGATGGTTTTCAAGCAAACTGTCAGCGAGCTGTCAGAATGTCAGAATTTCTTGTTTCCCTGTGGCCGTTCTATAAGAAGAATGCAGTATTGCCAATTGCCATATTTTTTTGAATTCAACGGTTTACATTGAGTATCATGAATTCATGATAAAAACCTTTATAAATAGGAAATACATCTTCATAACGTGAAGAAACAAAACTATACTCATATCATTGTAAAATATATATTCATCAACAAAATAATACATGGCATAAATCACCAAAATATGCATTCTAATTACCGTATTTCCTAGAAATACTCCCAGGGGGTTTATTTTTTAGAGTGGAAATTTTGAGGGGGGTATTTCGAGGGGGGTACTTATTAGAGGGGGGTATTTTTCCTCAGCTCGAAAACACCTGGGGTATTTCGTGGGGAGTTTATTCAAAGAGGGGGGTGGGTGGAAACACGGTGGTATAGAAAGCGACGCTATTTCCAACACGGTTAAAATTGGAACACATATTTTAACATTTTGTAATAATCCGGCGTGTTCTTGGGGAAATGCTTGTCACTTTCCAGAAACTTTTTCATGCTTGGCATTGCCCTGATTTTTTCCAAATGTGCCTGTAAATGAAAATTGCGTGTTAAAAAAGAAGAAAAAATTGTTATACAATTAATTTGTATTAAAACATGTTTGAGTTCACCGGAAGGAACCATTTTCGACATATGTATGTCAAAATGGTAGTAAAGGCACCGGGAAATATGGCACCGCACCGGCACCAGTGCCTTTTTGAAAAACATAGGACCGGCACCATGGGGCACCGACCGGCTACCGGTGCTAGCACCGAAAGGCACCGCACCGGGCTCAAGGCATACAGTTATCTAGATTTTCTCAAACCAAAAAATCGCCCGGTTATTTTTGTAACGCTAAACTACCCATTTCCCCCCACCTAACCTTGCAATTGGGATAGGGATCTAGCGCATTGGCTCCCTTATTTTCGTCGATGGCGAAAGTCACGTGGAACAGGGCCACGTCGGCGAAGGACAGCTTGCCGCCCACCAAGAAACCGTTCTGCCCCTCGGAGAGCACCTAAGGATGGGGGGTGATTAAGGGGTGCTTGAATAAGTCCCCATGGGCCAGATTCCAATCTTGGGTAATGCGAGTAAGCTATGCCCTGCACGCCTGACAAATTTAAATGTGACTACGTATAATATTTGTGTGTGCAAAACGGTTGGATTTCGATCACAAAAATTAATCACAATGTGTTTCATAACATTGCGATCATATTTCCACTCAATATTGCTGTCCGAATGTTTCCTCGCAATATGCCAAACTTTCCTTACCTCATTTCTTGAGTGAAAATGATTTGGCAATGTAATGAAAAACAGTAATTTAACGTGTTTTTAAAATTTACCTAATTAATTAATTATTGAAATTGATTTTAAATTTTAAAAACCTCTGAAAAAAAAACCAGCCATCCCTACACTTGCATTATTCGAGAATGGAATCTGGCCTCAAGTATTGTGAGAAAATACTGTGCTGCATGGCAAAAAACTGACCTTTTCAAACTTAGGCATGTACCTCTTCATGGCATCATCGGTGGTCTTGGTGAACACGTCGTCGGGCACCATGGCCAAGCTCATGAAAGGCCCGTAGAAGTCGTTCGCTCCATCAGCCAACATGTTGATTCTGCGAAGCTAACGTTTTTGGATGTTTTTTGCACTTGTAGGGTGGTAAATTCACTCATAGAGTATTAAATACTGACGAAATGCAAAACAGGTACATTCCATGCCCAGGGTTGGTTTTATAAAAAAAATTTGTATAAAAGTTGTATAAAAATGTATTTTATTTGAATTTTATTCTTGTTTAATTCTATTTTATTTATTCCCAAAAGTAGTTAATAAAATAAAATGACACTATTTTACAAAAAAATTACACATTTTTTTCAAAATTTTTACAAAAAAAAATCATAATCTGGCATGCAAGGCCCGAAAATTGTTATCATTAGACCTAAACATGCAAAACAGATGAAGTGACAAATTTTTCAAGTGACAGAGTTTTTTCTTTTTCCCATGGTGGCATGTTGGCCGTGGCACCCTCCTTTCTGGCACTATCACTACTAGGGTGTGAAATTTCTGTTTTCCGTTTCCGTTTTCCGCAGGCAATTTTTTTCCGTTTTCCGTTCCGTTTTCCGGCTGCTGAAATTTTTTTCCGTTTTCCGCTCCATTTTCCGGCCACTAAATTTTCCGTTTCCATTTTTCCGGCTGATTTTTTGTTTTCCGTCCAAATTTTTAGTTTTTCCGTCTTTTTTCTGTTTTCCGGCTCAATTTCCAGTTTTTCCACCTTTTTTCCCATTTTCCATTTCAATTTTCCGTTTTTTCCGCCTCATTTTACCTTTTTCTGGCACAACTTTCTGTTTTCTGCTACAGCCAAACAGGTAAACATTCATGCAGATTGTTGATTATGTGAATTTATTCTGTTTCCAGCAAAATTTATGAAATTATTTTCCACTTGCAGCAAAATTTCAGCAAAATTTTTCCATTTTCCAGCAAAATTTCAGCAAATTTTTTCATTTCCGTGCAAATTACATTTTTCCGTTTCCATTTTTCCGGGCCTTTTTTCCGTTTTCCGGCTGCTGAAATTTTTTTTCCATTTCCGTTTCCGTTTTCCGCCAAGTGCAAAGTTTTTTCCGTTTTCCGTTCCGTTTTCCGGCCGCTGAAATTTTTTTCCCGTTTCCGTTTTCCGTAAAAAAATTTTTTTGACACCCTAATCACTACACTTGAGCAATTCACACAGTTTGATAAAAATGTCAACAAACACAAAAAGCCCACCTAAATTTCTCCTCCTTAGAGCCATTTCCCATCATACCTCCAATATCAGCGAAATATCTGGCTGTAGAAAAACACTGCACCATGTTCATTCCCTTGTACTTGACCAGGGGCAGTTGGTCAAATTGGAGAGTTCCATCTGCTCTCAATTTGTTCAGTTTCTCCGGTTTGTCCACAAAGTCTCCGTGGTCGAACTGGGAGTAAAAAATAGGAAAGAATGTGTGATTTTATAAAATAGAATTAAATGTGATCTCAGAAAATTTGTCAAAACTCAAAAGGAAGTACCTTATAATTAAATAGGTTTTGGAAAATACTGGAAAAACATAAAAATTAAAAATTAAAAATTTTACATATATTTATATGCCAGAGATTTTTTTGAATGCTAACTGTCGGCTATTTACACAGGTCCCGCCCGGGGACTGGGACCCGGCAAAAAATATTGTTTTTCAAAGAACAATAATTGGTGTGCATGGGTTCTTTGTGTGTTAATTAACCTAATTAACACACAAAGAACCAATGCACACAAATTATTGTTTTTTGGAGAAAAAAAATATTTTTTGCCGGGTCCCGGTCAACGGCCGGGACCTGTGTAAATAGCCCTAACTGTCGGTGGTTTATTTTCATGTTTTTTTTTGTCTGGGGCATTCCGTGAAAGTTTCTGGCACCGTTACCATTAGCCATTACCAGTGAAACTCATTAGCCCTTCAATTACCTATGCAACACACCCCATACATACTGTTTCAATTGAAATCAAACAAGAAACCCAGTTTACCTCAATTCCAGCTGCGGCCATGGTCAACCGAATAATCTGTCCCCTGCCCCTGCCTTTTACGTAAATCAACACTGGCTTTTCAGCTGCCATTTTTGCGTAGAAATGTGAATTTTTGAAATTTAAGCCTTATTTATCTCCTTCAAATGTAGGTAAAAACGTTAGGCAGTGTGAATGCAACAAAAAAGATGTGAAATGAGGCGTCCAAATTCGATAACTCCAAAATTTCAAAAGTTTAATTAAGCATGGGGATGGCATCTAGAATTGGTTTCGCATATTTTTCACAATTTTTCATTTTTCCAATTTTATCTGCTGGTCGATATATGTAGGTCCAATTTTTGTGGGGAAAAAATAATGAGAACGTCCGTAGAACATTGACATTTTCAAATTGACTAAAGAGTTACAGAGTTACCTTACGTTATAAAAAAAACTTCTATTCACGACTAGACTGCATCAAAATCATGTTTGTCTGGTTTTGGATTTGGTATACCACCCGTGGCGTCATTGTACAATAAGTAGCCGTGGCACTAGTGATGGAAAGGCGCCATGACGCTGGCGCCATTTCATGGCGCTGTAGGTAGCGCCATTTTCCCCCGGCTCTTTCCATGAGTCCATGGCAATGGCACCATATGCGCCACGCATATTGTATAGGTAACTTGGCGGACAGCACACCTAGTATGAAAACCTACCATAATTTAATGAATAAAATCTTGTGATAAATTTCGCAATAAATTATTCCATAGTAAAAAACGAAATATTATGATAATTTTTGGTTCATTATTCAGATGGGTTATGATAGGTTTTCATACTAAGTGTGCTGTCCGCCGAGTATAACCTTTACATTTCGTGTATGTAAATAATTGACGCACCGTTACACTAGCGAGTGGGTGTAAATTATTCAGGTAAACTAATCACCTATTTATATCTAGTTAATATTCTCGAGTAAAGCATTTTCATTCGGTTTCGCTTTTCTGAGGGTACTTTTCAAAAGTGATTTTTATGGGCAGAATTTTCCGATCGTTTAGAAAATGATACTTTATGAGATAAATGATCATAATAGAGAATGTTGACAGAAAATGCATAGGTAAATAAAAATATCACGATATTTCTGATATTACATAGAAATAAATAGAGATTATCCATGAATATTCACAATATTTGTTAGTACTGGAATATAAAATGAGCAAAAAAATTAGTTCCTGATTTTCGTAACGATGCTGCATAAAACATAATTCGCGGGAAACATCACTAAAATGAAATATGTTTGTAAATAAACACGTGGCGCGGACAACTGCCGCAGCAACAATTTACTTTTATTGTACTTTTTGCGGCAAGTATTTATAGTAGCGGCAGCGAAACCCAAATTTTTGGCCGTCATCATTTCTGCAAAAAAATACCGTAAAGTGCCGAAAAATACCAAATTTTAACTCTTATGGATTGCGCAAAATGTTTCTTGTCACATGTCAAGTTGCAGAATTGTTGACATTTTGCTGACAGCTGCACCAGTCCAATCCCACGGCCCGTCAAATGTGACGTGAAATGTCAAGTGTAAAATGTCATGTAAAATGTAAAGGCAACAAAAAGTGAAATACTAGGTGAAATATTTGTACCTATACCGTATTTGCTCGAAATACCCCCTCGAAACAATGACTGTGTTACGTTACAACAGTTTTATACTTTCTACAAGTATTACGTTATAATAGTCTATAGACGCCTATACATGTGGATTATTGTTACTTTACACTTATATTTACATACCGTATTACCTCGAATTATCCCCCCCCCTTGAATTAACCCCCCCCTCGAAATACCCCCCCTAAAATTCGGCTGAGGAAATAATAAACCCCCCCCCTCGAAATACCCCCCCTAAAATTGAGTGTAAAGAGAACGTACATGACAAATACCGTAGTTTGTGATCTGTACAATGCAGAACACACGCTAAAAGTGATGATTAAGTGATGTAGGGAAGGGCTTATGTGTATATAAATACAGTTATATATGCCTATAAACACATATACATCTACGTAAATGTTCGATTTTTCTACGTCTGCGTATGCGGAATTTCCGAAAATCTCTGGCGAAATAATAGACCCCCCCCTCGAATAAACCCCCCCCTCGAATTATCCCCCCCTCAAAATTTGCTGGCGAAATAATAAACCCCCTGGGGGTATTTCGAGGTAATACGGTAAATATGTCTACGTCTGCGTACGTTAAAAACGACGAACAAGTACTGGGAGTTCAAAAAATTTCTGGCGAAATCACAAGATATGTGTGGCATTTTGCATTTTACATGTCATGTTTAATGTTTTAGGAATGGTCCTCTCATT
>OZ038459.1:25049784-25069916 GCA_964036195.1 Sphaerolaimus hirsutus
AAATATTGGTTTTGCACATGTTTTAACATCTGTGTATTCATTCAAGTGTCAAAAAAGTCAATAAAAATGTCCACAATGGGGACATCACATCACAACACCAGCATCAACAAAATGCCCAGAAATGACAATTTACACATATCTCCAAAATTCTCAAGACTCGGATACTCAAGACTACAGAATAGGATACTCAAGACTACAGAATTTATCCGAACTAGAACTACCTATACTTAAAAACATGTCGAAATTTTATTGTCAAATCAACATGTGCATGCCATCTTTTATTTCTTTTTGTTCCATCATAAAATATGAATATATGAATGAATGTACATATTCACATACTATACATACAAATCTTATCTTGTTTAGTTTAACTGAATTCATGTGCATTCAACCGCTTCACTGAAAAAACTCAAAAAACTTTTCTGTGTTTCCGTGTTTCTGTGTTCTGTGTTCTCCAAAAAAAAACTCATTTGAGTTTTGAGTTTTTCAAAATTTAGTGAGTTTTCGTGTTTCTGTGTAATACAAAATACACAGAAACTCAATGAGTTTCTGTGTTCAATTTGTGTTTTTTTCCATCGTTGGCGTCAACACCTCTAAGTTAGCCCAATCCCCAATCCCTCTACTATACTGCTCGTGTTGAACAATGTGTATTTATGTTGTTATGTGATGATTGACTTTTTACACTTTCCTAGGTATTTTAAAAATATCTTACACTTTAGTATAAATACTCAAAACTTGTATTTACGCTTACGCTTTCCAAAAATACCGGTATTTTAACAACTCTGCAAGAGACGTATGAATATTATTCACTGGAAACCGACAAACATAATTTTCTTTGAATAAAAAACATAACATCACAACAAGGTGGCATCACCCATCTCGTGCATCACAACCATTATATCCGTATTACCAATTTCACAGTGCGATAACTTCGTGCAAACATCCGTGTCCAAATTACTCGCAGGTGCATTATTTGAAACGCTAGTGCTACTAGCGTTGGAAAATGGCGTGCGCGTCATAAACTCCTGGCCACTTGGCGTTGGCGTTGGCGTTGGCATTGGCGTTGGCATCAGACCATTTCTAGCGTGAATATCGCCCAACGTGTTGCAATTATTGTTGTGCACTCTGAGAGTGATTGGGTCAAGTCAATGAAGGGTTGAATGCTAATTTTTAGACCCCGTTTACACGGATTTTTTTGTGATGACTCGACAACAATAAAATGTTCAATAAGTTGAGTAAAAAGGTTCCATATTCATTAGAAAACGTGGTCAAGTATACCTTCTACCTAAGTGAATATGCAGGCCAAATTGCAGACTCATGCTTGTAGCTCAAGATTTATAACGTTCAAAAAAAGTTTGCTATTGTCGCTGGCTGTCGGAGACAGTCCGACAACTGTCTGACAACGGCAAAAGTTTTCAAACGCCTTTAACTCATGAGCTACAAGCACGATTGTGCTATTTGACATGCATATTCACCTAGGTAAGATGTATCATTGACCACTTTTTCTCATCAATATGGAACATTTTTACTCAACTTATTGAACGTTTTATTTTTGTCGAGTCGTCACAAAAAATCCGTGTAAATGGGGTCTAAGAATATTAGCAGAGTATGTTGTATGTATTCACGAGCGCTAGAAACAAAGGCACATATCTATGTGTTGCTAACTAGTGGCAGAAAGTGGCAAAAACAATGGTGCAAGAAACCCATTTGTTTCTCCCACTTTAGATGGCTGTCCCGCATCATGTAAAGTGTAAAGTCAAGTGTCAACTTTCATGTAGAATAATGTGCAAAGTAAAGTGTAAAATGCCAATCAAAAGAAAAAAAGTACATTACTGACCTTTTTGACATTTTGAATGACATTTGACAAATTTGTATTTTATGACATTCTACATATCACTTGACAGATTACTTTACACTTTACAGGGTTTGGGACTGCCGCCAGTGCAGCGCCCAGCACTCACAGCTGGGTGGACTGTGGCACGGTGGCCATGGCATTCTCAATCTTTTTCCTGACCATCGACCGCGCCCACCTGTTGTATTGTGTGGCGCGGCTGTGGCCTCTGCCTACTTCTTTACGACCATCCTGCATTAGGGCTGGCTGCTGGCCACTGCCAAGCCTGGCATCGGTGAGGTGGGGTGCATTTGAAAAATCTCAGGGCATGTACCGTATTTCCTCGAATTACCCCCCGGGGGTTTTTTTAGAGTGAAAATTTTGAGAGAAAAACGAGAAAAATGCAACAATAACCACCATTTATAAGTTTTTACAGCCTTATATATGGGTGTAGATGGTATAAACGATGTTCTAACGTAACACAGTAAGTGTTTTGAACGTCTGTTATGCATTTCCCGGACCACAAATTCATAGTGCCCATTTTGAGGGGGGGGGGGGTATTTCGAGGGGGGGGGGTATTTCGAGGAAATACGGTATATATTTTGAAATATAAGAAAATATTATTTTTTTAATTATTTACTTCTACAGCTTATTCAAGAGAGATTTGATTACCTACCGTATTACCTCGAATTAACCCCCCCTTGAATTAACCCCCCCCCCTCGAAATACCCCCCCCCTAAATTTCGGCTGAGGAAATAATAAACCCCCCCCCCCCTAAAATTGAGTGTAACGTGAACGTACATGACAAATACCGCAGTTTGTGATCTGTACAATGCAGAACACATGTTAAAACTGATGATTAAGTGACGTTAGGGAAGGGTTTTTGTGTATATACAGTTGAGGCGTCCAATTCTAAAAGTCCACAAGTCCAAAAATATGAAAATTTCGAGTTAGGCCCGGAAACGTCATCTGGGGCTACTTCTGCACATTTTTCATCATTTTCCATAAATTTTTTGACCTCACATGGCCATATGGCAAAGTGCCAAATTAGACATTTTTGGGGAAAAATGCAAAAAATTTGGGCAAGAAGTCGTCAAGTCCACTTAGTTTTGGGCTAAAAAGCGACAAGTCCATCCTCCGATTCTTTTTTTGATGGGAAAAAAACGCAAGAAATGTGATAAGTCCACTACGGGCACCGATTTCTAAAAGGCGACAAGTGCATAATTTTCCCATAAGGCAGCCCATATTTTCCCATGAACAAAACATTTCTCGCGTGCAAGAAGGCGACAAGTCCATTTCCCTCCCAAAAACAGTTTTGCTCTGACCGAATGGAATTTTATGGACACCCCATTTTTCACATATACGTTGAGATTAGGGGCTGAAAATTTGACACTTTATTGTCAACATATGGAACTTTATGAAAAGCATGAGAGAGCCAAATTGGACATGCACCACGGGCCTGGAATTGGCTCGGAAGCTTAAAATGCGATTTACTCGAAATCACATTTTGTGGACTTGTCGACTTTTAGAATTAGACGCCTCAGTTATATATGCCTATAAACACATATACATCTATGTAATTGTCCGATTTTTCTACGTCTGCGTATGGGGAATTTCCGAAAATTTCTGGCGAAATAATAGACCCCCCCTCGAATAACCCCCCCCCTCGAATTATCCCCCCTCAAATTTTGCTGGCGAAATAATAAACCCCCTGGGGGTATTTCGAGGTAATACGATATATTTATTTTTTAGGACAAAAATCCGCATTTTATCCGCATCGAATTTTATCCGCATTTTTCAGAGAGATTAAATGAAATATTATTGAGAGATTTTCTGAGAATATATTTAATTATACATTTTTCGGAAAAAACAGTTTTGAAATTCTAGGTGACATATTAGTCTGGTGGTCAGTGGACACAGTTGCGAAAACTTATTTTTTACTTTTACTGCCGAGTAAACGTGAGTAAATGTACTTTTCCCGGAAAAACGTAACAGTGAGTATTTGTTATAAACGTTGCTCCAATTTTTACTAAAATCACTTGTTTTTATACCTTTGCACATTTTTACCTTCAAATTCGCTATTTCATATGCTTTTTGCTTTTTTCAGCTATTTTTTTGGCTATATGGCAATTTTTGACTACTTTTCCTTCTTTTCTCCCTTCTATGCCCTTAAAAAGATTTTCTGCTATACTTTTTCTGTAGTAAGTACTTTGAAAAAGTATACATAAATGTGAATACAGATAGGTACTTCTTTCAGAGGAGATGTATATGTACTAACTCAGTACTTGAGTATACATATTTTAGAGTAAACATAAATGTTTTAACAACTACTACTCCATCCCATCACCATACCTGTTGCAAGTGATCATTCTGACCAGAGGCCTCACTATTTCAATCCTAAATGCTTCCCTATAATTACTGCCCATCAAACAGTATATAGGAAATCCCACCAAACAATGAACCAGTGATAACATATCTATGGTATCGCCCAGATAGAAATAGATATAATTCTGCACATCATTCGTATATATAGCGCTGAGTACATGCAAGCACCCTTGCGGAGCCTCTGTGATTAGGAATACTAGTATGAGTGCCACTAGCATTCGGTTGGTGCGTGCAGTAGCTTCTAATCGGCGATCTGTATGAGGTAAAGGATTGATATATGCGGCGGACATCACACTTAGTATGAAAACCTACCATAACCCATCTGAATAATGAGCCAAAACTTTTACATTTTTTCATCATAATATTTCATTTTTACTATGAAAAAATTAATTGCAAAATTTATCACAATATTTTATTCATAAAATTATGGTAGGTTTTCATACTAGGTGTGCTGTCCGCTGAGTTCAATATGTATAAAATACACATGTATAAAATTTTGGCAAATGGCCAAAAACGATTTTTAGAACAGGCAATGTAAGATGCATCAGTAAGTGTCATAGAAAAGTGGTTGAAAATTCGCCGGGAGTGTGTAATCATCCAGAGTTGTAAAAATACCGGTATTTTTGGAAAGCGTAAGCGTAAGCGTAAATACACTTTCCAAATTTTGAGTATGGATACTGTAAGCGTAAGGTATTTTTTAAATACCTAGGAAAGCGTAAAAAAAAGCATAAGCGTAAAATTTTTTTAGAAAGGGCTTTTGCTGTAGAATCACCCAAGGCTTGCTCAAGCCCATCGAAAACGCCTTTGCTTTCCCCTTTAGATGATATTAGATGGCTTATCAGATGTATGAATGTGGAGTGATGCATGAGGAAGTGGTGTAAAAGTGCCCTGGCAATGCACCTGGCCAGCAAAAAGTGTCATGGTGCTTCTGGCAAATGGCGCCATTTTTATGGCACCATTGGCAATGGCATTAGAAAAAGCGCCATGGCGGAATCGCGCCATGGCTATACTCGGCGGACAGCACACCTAGTATGAAAACATACCATAAGTCAATGAATAAAATCTTGTAATAAATTTCGTAATTAATTATTCCATACTAAAAACGAAATATTACGGTGAAAAACTGTATAATTTTTGGTTTCTTATTCAGATGGGTTATGGTAGGTTTTCATACTAAGTGTGCTGTCCGCCGCGTATACCTATCATCGAGACCAGGCAAAGCCACATTTTTATGTCAATTTAAAATTTAGCTAATGGTATTTTGGGTTGTCCTGCAGTAGCCACTAGTGTTATGACATTGTTTATAACTTTGTGCATACAGTTGCAATGCTCGGAACAGATGTTATTGTGTGATTTCACAGTTATTTTTTGTTATGTGTTCTGGTTCACTTTAATTTTTTGTAGTTTTACACTTTTTGAAACGTGTAAAACTGTGCTGTGTGAAAAAATTTTTTACGCTTTTAGTACCCAGGTATTTTGGCCAGGAAAGCGTAATAAAGCGTACGGGTATTTTATGAAAGCGTAAGCGTAAGCGTAAGTATAAATACCCATTTACCCGGGTATTTCAGGTAAGCGTAAATACGCTTTCGCAACTCTGTAATCATCATGTTGTCACATTTTTCACTGTCAAACTGACCAGCTGTCAGCCTCCTATTTCTCACCGAGTTGCCAAAACGAATTTTGCCGCATGTGCCATTTCCCATCACTGACTTAACATTCTCATTGTCATCTTGGCTACTAGCCAACGCATTGCCATTTGCATCAGCCAAACTGCACGATGAGACGTTTTGTCGTATTATTGAGCGGGTCCGAAGCGCCACGCCCAGACTGATGCTAGCCGATTTGCGGGCGCCTCCGCCGCCGGGATTTAGTACCTGTTGTTTATGGTTTGAACGACGATTTCTTTACAAACTTAAGTTTAAGTCAATGCTACCAAATTTTTGGTCGAGTCGGTGAGTCGAGTCTGTGAGAATGGAGTCTCGAGTCGGATAAAAATATTGAGTCTAAAGTCAGAGCCAATAGCATAATTTCATTGGCAGATATTTTTGGTGGCTTTAATTGATCCCTAATTAAATGTGGAGCCCGAAGTTATGAGCTAAAAATTTAATTTGATGTTCAATGATTCAATTCAATGTTCTTTTCAATTCAATTTCAATTCAATATTTTGCGGCAACAATAGTTTCCATTGTCGGTTTTCAATGGCTTCACAACAGACAATAGTTTTCAAACAAATTTTGAAAATTCACATTTTGAAAATCTTCTTTGAACGCACAGAGTTTACGGGTATAACGTGACTGTCAACTATTTACATTTGATTAAGAGGGGATAAAAATATCTCATTTCGTAAACTCAATTCTTTTTTGAGTAAAGCTGATTGATGACTTTTTGAAACGTTTGTTCAAAACCAGTGTGGTGGGCAAAATTGTGTGATTTAAAATTGCTATTATCGTATTTCCTCGAAATACCCCCCCTCGAAATACCCCCCCCCCCTCGTTTAACCCCCCCCCCTCTCGGGAGCACTATGAAACAATCACCCCCCGGGGGGTATTTCGAGGAAATACGGTATTCATCATTAAAAATTTTCAAAAAAGGAAACTAAAAATTGTCTCAAAAATAAATACCCCCACCAACCATATTATTTATCAACTTTATCCTGTTATCAGCACTTTTCTTGATAGAGCAAATCAGTGTAACACCCAAAATCGCTTGCAAGGTGCATGGTATTAACTTGAAGAAAACTCCGACCAGAAATAAGTATCCTTTGAAAATGTGGCAACCTCCAGTAATTGCAGCCTCGGAAAAATCCACAGTGTACAAAACAGTGACTGAAATTTTTAGGGATTTAAAAAGTGTTAATATTGCATGATTTTTTCAAATGATGTAATGTGCCACTGTAATGCACACTACCGTATTACCTCGAAATACCCCCATGGGGGTTTATTATTTCGCCAGCAAAATTTGAGGGGGGGTTAATTCGAGGAGGGGTTTATTCGAGGGGGGGGTTATTATTTCGTCAGAAATTTTCGTAAGGATCGTCGTAAATAGTAGGCATTTGCGTACCCAAAATAGGTAATAAATGTGTCCAAACAGGATATATTTGGACACAAAAAACGTAGATAGCAGCTACACAAACTACTCTATGTGTAGCTGCAATGCAAATTAACAGTAATATACATCATGTACATTGCGTACATGACGTATTTATTATGTACATGACGTACACCATTCCGAAGGGGGGGGGGGGGGTATTTCGAGGGGGGGGTTATTATTTCCCCAGCCCATTTTGAGGTGGGGGGGTTAATTCGAGGGGGGGTTAATTCAAGGGGAGGGGGATAATTCGAGGTAATACGGTATTTTGCTAACGATAAACTAAGAATTTGGTAAACTCATTTTTTAGCTTCTGAGCGCATCTGAGTTTAGCGGAATGTGTTATTTCCAATCTCCGTCAACTGTAGTTGACGAACAGCTCATTCCGGTAAACTCAGATGTGCTCAGAAGCTGAAAAATGAGTTAACCAAATTCTTAGTTTACCGTTAGTAAACTAGTGTGTGCAGTGCAGCGCCAATAAAATGTCATAAAAATGGTGACATTGTACTGAACAAGAAAGCAATAGGAATTTTTTCATCAAAAATAAAATTGACTCAAAACTTATTTATGAAAGAATGTCTGAACAACTTAGGTACTGTATTTCCTCGATTTACTCCCCCCCCCCCCCCTTAAATAAACCCCCCCTCGAAATACCCCCAGGTGTTTTTCAGCTGAGGAAAAAATAACCCCCCTCGAAATACCCCCGTCTGGAATTATGTACATCATGTATGCGATGTACATGATGTATATATTGGTCGCAGTTTGCATCACAGCTACACATACGTACTAGTTTGTGTAGCGATGGACGTTTATATGTCCAAATATACCCTACTTGGACATGTTGATTACCTGTTTTGGGTATATAAAAGCATACTCTTTACTATGAATTTTGCGAAAATTTCTGACGAAATAATAACCCCCCCCCCCCCTCGAATAAGCCCCAAATAACTCCCAAATACCCCCAAAATTTCCACTCTGAAAAAATAAACCCCCTGGGGGTATTTCGAGGAAATACTGCAATTGACATGAAAAAGCAGTGCACAACCAGTGTATGTGGAGCGCCATTCAACCATTCTCTCATAAAAATTCCTCACCAAATCATACTTTCCATTCCACTTAAACAACACACATGTCAACTCAAAACTCAACAGTCAACTGGCCAGGCGAACTAACTAACCATTGGGGGCGCAGGGCAGTTCGCCGGGGAACGGTTGGCTGTCGGTGATCGTGTGCACGTACATCGTGGGCATGCTCAGGAACAATGTCGCCGCGAAAACTCCGCCCATGCTCAGAAGAAGCATGCAAAGGGAAAGAGACAGTTAAACGGTGCTTCAGGACCAGGGACCAGTCCCGCACTCTGTAAAATGTCATGTCAAGTGTAACAAGTCATGTTAGATGTAAACAAAATTGTTTGTATTTTTTGGTACTAAGCATTTGATATTTCCGTGACATTTTACATGGTTCTTTACACTTTAAATGACGTTTCAGATTTTAGATTACATTTTACGGGATGCGGGACTGGAACCGGGAATGGAATGCATATGAGCCATCCGTTGCTAGTAAGAGACTCCGCCTTTCTCTTTCTTAATTTTCTTCTCCGTATTTTTGTGATAGCGCGCGCGTGCATAAGTATACAGGTCACGCGTTATTGACTAAGACATACCGGTTTTCCTCGAAATACCCCCCCCCCCTCAAAATGGACACTATGAACTATAAACCCCCCCTCGAAATACCCCCCCCCCAAATTTAGTGTATAGATAACGTAAATGACAAAGGCATCTGGGTAATGCAAAACACATGTTAAAAACGATGACTCTGTTATGTGAGAACAGTGATTATATTTACGTCTACACACTTATACAAGTCTTTAGAGTCTTATAAATGGCGATTTTTGTTGCATTTTCGACGTCTGCGTACGTTTCAGACGACAATTTAGTACTTGGTTTTCAAAAAATTTCTGGCGATATAATACCCCCTCGTTTAACCCCCCCTCAAAATTCTCACTGAAAAAAATAAACCCCCCAGGGGTATTTTGAAAAAATACGGTAAGTAATTTTGAACGCATACTTTGCGGTGTGACGAGCATCTAAAATAAAATAAAATACAGAAAAAGCCCCACTAACAATTTTTTCGTACTACAGCAAGCGTGCGACCCGGCAGCCAAAACTCCACTAGAAATACTGAATTGAGTACCCATTGAATACTGCAGTCGGGAGCTGAGCTCGATCCCGCAAGTGGAGAAGTGAAAAACGATTTTGAAGTCATGCATTGTGCATACACACACTACTTTTCACCGTGACTTCGTGGGAAAATTGAAATTTTTTCAAATGCAAATAAATGAACATGGTTGAATGATTCGATTTGATTTAAATTAATGAAAGTTAAAATTTGAAAATTTCAAAACTAAAACACTTATAGCATACAAAAAGAGTAGGCTGGATGTGGCCATGTGGCCATTTCAGTTTTCACATCGGTCACGGTGAAAACTAGTGTGTGTACACTGTGTAGGGCCATTAGTGAAATGAAAGTAACACAGTTTTAAAACAAAAAAATCGTTTGGCGAGTGACTATAAAACACTAAAAAAATAATAAATTTTGAAAAAAGTTGTTATATTTAAAAACCTTTAAAAAAGTTTTTACCTTTTTACCTTCACTTCTCAATAAATATTCACTTTTATTTCTAAATTGATTTTTTTCTCCACTCGCGGAATTGGCACCTGGATGAGGTTTTGTGCCGGCCGTATGTTGAACGAATTGTGGTGTGCCTGGAATGTGCGCGTTTTTTCTGTGGTTGCATTTTTTTTATACCGTATTTACTTGAATAATTCCCCGCTTGAATAATTCCCCCCTGTCAGACAAGCGCGGAAAAAATAATCCCCCTTGAATAATTCCCCCATGTGAGACAATTGAGGAAAACATAATTCCCCTTGAATATTTCCCCCTTAAGGCATATACCGTATTACCTCGAAAAATCCCCCCCCCCCCTTGAATTACCCCCCCCCCCCCTCGAACAACCCCCCCCTCAAAATGGGCTGGGGAAATAATAAACCCCCCCTCGAAATACCCCCCCTCGGAATGATGTACGTCATGTACATAATATATACGTCATGTATTCAATGTACATGATGTATATTACTGGTTATTTGCATTGCAACTACACATAGACTAGTTTGTGTAGCTGTCAACGTTTTATTGTACAAATTTCCCATGTTTAGACACATTTATTACCTGTTTTGGGTATGCAAATGCCTACTATTTACTACGAAACTTATGAAAATTTCTGGCGAAATAATAAAACCCCCTCAAATAAACCCCTCCTCGAATTAACCCCCCCTCAAATTTTGCTGGCGAAATCATAAACCCCCATGGGGGTATATCGAGGTAATACGGTAGTTAATCAATTTGATATGTCCAATTTGAACAAAAACGGACCGTTATTGTGTTTTATAAAGCGTATTTTGCGGAATGAGTCAATATAAACATTAAAAGTTTTTTTTTCCCAAAATTCAAACACAAAAACAACAAAAAAACGTCCGAAAACGTACCGAAAAACGCCCAAAAGCACGGCCAGCCACAGAGTAGCGGCGTGCAGCCAAACGCTGAACCAGGCGTGCAAAATGACAAACTGCATCCACCAGTAAGAGTGCATTGACAACATCTGCACACATTGGGCATTCTCTGTTTCCGAGTCAACCTGGGGCCAATTCCACAAATGGATAAGTGCCAAGGAAAGTGGTAAGTGGCGAGGGAAGAGGTGACTTTATAAGTGACAAGTACCGAAGTAAGTGTCAAGTAACTTTAGAAGCGACAAGTACCTAAATATTTTTATTTGTAGAATTTATCATCCGTCACTTATAAGTTGACTCGTCACTTGATTTGCCATTTATAACTTTACTTACCACTTACCACTTTTTTGTCACTTATCCACTTGTGGAATTGGCACCTGGCCAACTGGATAGTTGCGTAGCGGCAGAACGTATTTGCTCAGGAATATTGCGTATACAACCATTGTACCTGGACGCGTGGGGGTTTGACGTTGTATTGTGTTATCGACAACATGTTACGTAAAATATTTGTCACAATTTTGTCACGACGTGAGTAAAAATACCAGTAAAAATTTTAAGAAAATTTTCCCTTTGATTTTGCACTTCGCGAGATTCTACAATTTGCATGGCAGGGCTGACCGAAGTTTTATAAAACTCATAAATATTTTGCATATTTCTTCACGTATTTCCGCCATTTTCGCTAATTACGGGAATTTATTCATCGAACCACCGTAACACTCTGCTCTACCATCCAGTCAGCAAAACTTCACTCACCCCCCCCCCCCCCTCAAATAGAACCCCCACCTGTATCAGCGACGGCCATGGCAGCCAGTACCAAATTGATTGGCTTGGAGCGCATGCGGGCGCCGCACAGCACCTTCACGTGCACCAAGTTCGCCAGGATGCCCGACACGCACAGCGCCAACGCCAAGGGACCGTGGATTTGACCGTAGACGCTCGAATAGAGGGATAGAAAGGCTATCTGGGGGGGGGGTTGATCGAGATTGGGGTCTGGGGGGTTGATCTGTTTTGTGGTGGCTTGGCTAGTGATGTAAAAAGCTTTGGTGGTGGCGTCTGGCGTCAAAGTAAAAAGCGCCATGGCTCTTGGTATACCTACCGTATTACCTCGAAATACCCCCCATCCCCCAAAAAAAATCAGTGTAAAGAGAATGTGGTTTTCTGCGTAATACGGAACACATGGTCAAACAATAATTAAGGCACGTTAGAACAGGGTTTGCACATATGTACCATCTACATAAAGTCTACAGTCATTAATACATGTCAGTTATCGTTTCATTTGTCTACCTCAGCGTATGTTAACCAGAGTTGTTAGAATTACTGAACTTTTTTAAAAGTATATGTAAACGTAAAGTTTTTTTTTACTCACCACAATGTATAGAAAACGTAAAATACTTTTTTTTTACTCGTACGTACGCGTAAATGTGGGTACTTTTCTGTGAGTGTAGAAACGACTACTTTTCTTCATAGAATGTGTAAAAGTGGGCACTTTTTCATACGTGTACAGCACAATGTATGTTTTTCTATAAGCAAATGACAGATTATATAGTTTTCAAGGTCTCTTTTTTCTAGGAGATAAAAATCATTGTTCTCCCGACTCGTATACCACATCCATTGTCTCCACAACCATTTCTATTTGGTTGCGAATTTTGCAATTTTTAAAGGCACTACCCCCGCATATCTAAAATATTCAATGGAACCACTTCTGTAAATACATGGCAGTGTAGTTACTTTATTAATATGGCCCACATTGAATTTTCATAAATACATTTTCCGTACGCGTACGCTTTGAAAGTGTACGCGTACAAGTGCGTACAGTATTTTTTTGAAAAGTATTTGTAAATGTATTTACCGCGTACTCGCGTACGCGTATTTTTCGAGTAAACGTACGTACCTTTTAACAACTCTGATGTTAACAACAACAATTTAGTACGTGGAGTTTAAAAAATTTCTAGCGAATAATTAACCCCCCTCGAAATACCCCCCTCGTTTAACCACCCTCCAAATTAACGGGTAAAAAAATTCCAATAAAAAAGTAACGTACCAAGTGATCGGTAGCACTGGGATTAGTTTCATTAAGTGTAAGTAGCCGATTGTCATCTTCACACTTCATTTTGCCGCGCCGCGGAGAATGATAAATTTGAAATTTTCTCTATTCCGTAAATATTTATTTAGCGCATTTTAGTCGTCGTTTTTTAGGCCGTCGTTAGACTGCACATGGTTTTTGCACATGGCTTTAAAAAATAATTAACAAAAACGGAAAAAAAACTAGCGGAATGCCAATTTTATCGAATGAACACCCTCGAATTGATTTGATACCATCGAAATACCCCCAGAACAGAGCGAGTTGGTCCCAGTCCCAGCCATTGTAAAGTGTCCTGTAAAATGTCACGAAAAGTGTCAAAGGTCATGTAAAATACCCAGTAAAACGGCAAACGTACGTTTGCCATTTTATCGGGCTATTTCCATGACTTTTGACACTTTGCATGACATTTGACATTTTACAGGGCATTTGGCATTTTACAGGACAAGCTCTTTCTAAAAAAATTTTTACACTTACACTTTGTTTTACACTTTCCTAGGTATTTTTAAAATACCTTACACTTTTGGTATCCATATTCAAAATTTGGAAAGTGTATTTACACTTACACTTACACTTTCCAAAAATACCGGTATTTTAACAACTATGGTCAAAACTGAAAATGTACATGGTCGGGCTGAAAAGTCCCGGGCAGTGCTCGCCATTCGCGCTAGGGGTAAGTTACGGTTATAAAATTTTAACACGTTAATATATCAGGTGTGATGAGTTTTCACCCAAAATTTCACCCCTCTAGCTCCACCCACTGCGGAACTGTGGGGGTTCGAATTTCGGTCATTTTGTACTGATGTACAAATTGTGCTCTAGCTCAACGCTGATTTAAGTTGTGATCATGGTTGGTTTTAGTAAAATTCTTTTTACTAAAATTGTATTTTATTTTTATTAAAATTGTATTTTATTTTTATTTTATTCATGTTTCAGTTTATTTTATTTTATTTTATTCTGAAATGTCATTAATAAAATAAAATGAAACCATTTTACAAAAATTTTACAAATATTTTACAAAAATTTTACAAAAAATCGGAAATCTTGGATGCAAGGACATAAAACAATGTGCATGCTAGAAGCATGCAGATGAATACAAAAAAAAATTTATGTAAACTTTTGACACGAGTTGTGAGGTAGGCATTTTGTATTTTGACCCTCAGGAGGTCCTGGATATCAATATGCATCTAATTGCTCCTCCCAAGGGAAGATACCTAACGGTTTGGTTACGTAACATAAATTTGGTTGTTTTATTTGGGTGGGGGAGGGCTTGCGGGGTTTAATATATAGGCTTTTTCAAGGTATGGAACAACGAAAATGGGAAGCAAATCACATAAATTAGTGATCTTAAAGGTGAAAATATTTTAAAAAAATGTGAAAATTTGCAATTTTGAGCAACAATATGTTTCAATCACAACAATGAAAGATACAACAAGGCACTAGTTCTGCAAATTGGCAGCTAGGAACTTAAGCAACATGATAGAAAACTTTCTATACAATTTAACAGACACTTGAGTTTTTGTAAAATTTTACTAAAATTGTACAAAAATTTGAATTATTGTACAATTTTACTAAAATTTTACAAAAATTCGAATTTTAGTAAAATTGTATTTTTATTTTATTTATTTTCCATTTTATTTTATTTTATTTTATTCTATAATTTTCCATTTTATTTTTATTTTTATTTTTTTCTGAGATTTTGCCAACCCTGGTTGTGATCATGAAACTTTGGCTAGTGTAAGCCACCAGTGTTGGCAATGTGCTGATAGTATTCAACACTTTCATCAACATCATTGCTATTAAGGTAAAATGAGTATGCAGATCAGGGTGATGTGCAAGAAACGTTTGTGGGAGGTGTGATGGATGTTTTTGGTGATCATCTGAGATCGTGTTGTATTGCAGTGATTTTAATGTTGTTTTGAAATGTGCAGTAAATTATTATGTCAATTAAATTTCATTTGTGTTTCATTACTAATCTGTAGTGGACACATTACCTGTGTTCAACAGCAGTGTGCATGAAAAACGCCTCCTGTATTAACCTGTATTGACCAACCGTAGAGGCAGAATGATGAATTTGGTAGTGAGAGTAGTGACAGTAATGGCAATATGGACTAGGCTTATGATATCATAGCTAATGTTGGTTAGTGCTGGCACATTGCCAACACTGGTGGCTTACACTAGCCAAAGTTTCATGATCACAACTTAAAGCAGCGTTGAGCTAGAGCACCATTTGTACAACAGTACAAAATGACCGAAATTGTAACCCCCACAGTTCCGCAGTGAGTGGAGCTAGAGGGGCGAAATTTTGGGTGAAAACTCAAAACACCTGATATATTAACGTGTTAAAATTTTATAACCGTAGCTTACCCCTAGCGCGAATGGCGAGCACTGCCCGGGGACTTTTCAGCCCGACCATGTAAATACTTCGTCGGATATGTCTTACCCGTCAACGCCATACTTAAGCAGGCATTTTTTTACAAAAAGTATCATAGGATCATAATCATAAAATACGGATCCGAGTGAATAGAAGTAAAGAACCAGCATGTGTTTCAATTACCTGTAATCAAATTTCTAACAATTATTATTTCATTTCTGATGACATCATGTTCATACAGAAAAGTATTAGGTTGGAAAGAAAGTTGTGTCAGTTTTTGGATTGATGGGTTCGGCTTCATTTCTAGAGACTGACAGAACTTTCTTTCCAACCTAATACATAGCATGTGGTCAGCTGGTGGCAGTCCGTACTCCCAAGCCCTGTAAAGTGTAGAGTAAAGTGTCAAATGTAAAGTCAAATGCAGAGTAAACTGTCAATTGTCATGCAGAGTTCAGTATTAAAAACTTTTCTTTTTTGTTTTGATTGACACTTTACTTTGCATTTGACACTTTACTCTAAACTTTACAGGACTTGGGACTGCCCCTTGGGGCTTGGGGCTTGGGACTTGGGATATTATAATCACAGGGTAAACAATTTTTTGTAATCCGGTGTGATTCTACTTTTAATGATGATAAAAATAAACATGTAGGTAATTGTTCTAAATTAAATACATGCAAGGAAGTTGTTCATAATAAAAATGGACATGTTCCTGTTTGTTTCAGTTCCCTTGAATCCTACCATAAACATTCATATAGAGTCTCCAGGAGATTTTCTTCTGTTAGTTTTTTGACTGGTGTTACCTGCATACTTGTGCTCACCCAATGCCTGTGTACATGGCGGTGCACTTGTACGCACAAATGCCTGGTACGCACAAATGCCCGGTACGGACAAAATTGTGCCCGCCACACACATCTGCCCAGTACGAAATGACATTACATTACATTTTGACCGTGTTTTTCACATCATACTTGTGAGTGAAGTGAAAAAAAGTTGCGCAAGGACATTAGTTAACTTCTTGTCACTTCACACATATTTGAACATCACTTGAAAAAGTGTCAAGTGACAAAATGGTGGATAATGGCTATTTTTGACCGTTTTTTTCACTTGACACTTTTTCAAGTGATTTTCAGATATCAGTGAAGTACAAAAAGCTGTGCAATAACATTAGTGACCATCTGTCCGGTACGCAAAGATCATCAGCCATGTAAGTTACTGGGCAGATGTGCGTGGCGGGCACAATTTTGTGCATACCAGGCGTTTGTGCATACCAGGCATTTGTGCGTAGGAGGCTTGACCCGTGTACATGCATACCAACATACTTATGTTTAGAAGCTAATTCACTCGCTTGACACTAGTGTATGGGAGTTGTGCACATCCAGTAAACATTACTCACAACAATCATGCACTTAAGAGTCCCAAAACAGCTGTGCAATGGGACGCATCTTCATAAATAGCTGCCTAAACAAACACCTAAATGTGTAAAATACACCAGCTGCACATACGGCAATGTATTTACAGCTAACTAGCATATGTAATAGTGATGGAAAACACTCCAAAGAATGGTGTTAGCTAGGCCCATCTAAATAGAATTGTGTGCGCACCCAAATATTGCGCAAATAGTGGACAGTTGATGTTAACTGATATAGTGCAATATATTATGCAGCAAATTCTAGTGGAGCATTCCAACCACTAGATAGAAAAGGGATGCTAGTTTAACCTGTGTGGTTCTAGCCGTTTGGTGCACTACAGTAAGCTAGATGGCTCTGTGCCAAGAAGCTAGCTTGTCTAGATGTCTGGAAATTTAAATTTGAGGTTCAAAATTTGAAAATAGCTTGCATTTTCACCTGTCAGCTACTAAAAAAGCCAAGATAAGATCTAAAATAGAATGATTGACAGCTTTGACTTCAACGGGAAAACCTGGAACCTGAAGGAAGATTAATGACCCTTTTGGCGCACTACAGTAAGCTAAAATGGCACTGTGCCAAAAAGCTGGCTTGTCTAGACGTCTGAAGCAAAAAGCCAAGATAAGATTTAAAAAGCTATCAATAATGTTGCATAGCTGTCAAAATAGTGAACACATGTTCCAGAATATTAAGCATTTGTTGACAAACAAGTGCAGGTGTTCATATGCAACAGTGCAATCAGTCCCCAACAGAAAGCATTGGTGGGGAAATAGCTTTTGCAAAAGCTATAAAGTCATGATGGAAAACGTACCCAGTTTTGTGTTGATGCAAAAGTTATCAATTCTGATATAACTTTGGTCGTACACTAGGGTGTGTCTGTCTTACACACATGCCTAGTGAAATTGCTTGCATCACACAGTTTACAAAGAATACTTACCTGCCTATATTAAACTCCGCCCACCCAGGTAACAAAACTGGAACCATCATGATAATTGGAAAAGCAAAAAACGGTTTTGGAAGATGCTACCTTTTTGCTTGGAAAGAACAGTCTGACTTTTACTGCTATACTCCGATTCTGTACTGAATATTATTTCGCTCTGTGCCAAAACTGTGTTTGGGTCACTGGACCCTAGGCCACTGGGCCCTTGTATACTGCGGAAGGCTATCGAGCCTTCTGTTTTAGGTCACACTGGACCTAAAGGCCATCAGGTAGGGTTGGGATTTTCAAAAATTTTGGTTCCGGTTCTCGGTTCTCGGTTCCAAAAGATTTCGGTCCGGATATCGGTTCTCGGTTCCTCAAAATTTTCGGTTCCGGTTCTCGGTTCGGTTCTCAAGCTCGGTTCTGGTTCGGTTCTTACGGTTTTCAAATTTCCAAAATTTCGGTTCCGGGTAATAAAAAAACTGGGTTTTAAGTGGTAATTTCCATACAAAAAATCTATTTTTATGTCAACTCATAATGTAAATCACCATTTCTCGAATGTTTGTGACTTCAAGTGAAGTTGGGCATGGAAAAGTACATAGATAATGTTATAAAAGGATGTTGATACATTGGGAGTGATGTTTCATGGTATGAATGTACGTGGAAGCACATTACCTAGATATTTAATACAACTGTAACATATCACAGCTTATTGTTTTATGGGAGCATGCAGAAATAGAAGCTTTGGCATTGAAACTGCCACAAAACCAAGTAAAACTACCACCAGTGTCAATGTGTATGTGAAATTGTGCGCTCGCGCACAAAAGTTTTGCAAAATACAGTGAACAAGTACTAATATCGTTAGCTGCTGTTGGCAAAAACTGTTTTGATGCTGGGATTAAAAAACGCTTTTTAAAAAACTGGGCATTCCACAAAAATATCGGTTCTTACGGGTATTTAGTTCATTTCCGGGTATAATTGCCGGTTCTCGGTTCCGGTTCGGTTCTCAAGCTCGGTTCCGGTTCTCGGTTCCAAAAAAGTGCTCGGTTCTCGGTTCGGTTCGGGTCGGTTCGGTTTGCCAATCCTACTACTGGGCCTTTTACGCGGCTGGGAGCTTGAGAGAAGCTCTCCACTGTCTGCTTGCAGTGATAAGTGATCCCTGCATTTCGCTTTTATTTCGCTGCTACTTACCCTATTATTGCTACTTGCAACTATTTCCTATTTATCGCCGCTTTCTCCCCATTTCTGCAAACCTACCATTTTATTGCTGCCTAAGATAAGTAGTTACTTATTTTTCGCACCCCTAGTTCTCTTTACATTTACTAGAAACACTTGCTAGTTACTAAATATTTCACAACTGTTTACCATTTACTGTTTTCATTCTATTTACACATAATAAATCGTGCCTAAACTACCAATCTACCGTATTACCTCGAATTATCCCCCCCCCTTGAATTGACCCCCCCCCCCCCTCGAATTAACCCCCCCTCAAAATGGGCTGGGGAAATAATAAACCCCCCTCGAAATACCCCCCCCTCCTGAATGATGTACATCATGAATGCAATGTAAACAGGGTGCACGCCAGGTCCGCCACCCAAATTCTGAGTCGGTGCCGGACGCCAATATCTCCATTTGTAGTGGGGGGATTTATTCGAAATTTTGAGGGCATATACTCGAAACCCACCCACTACTATATACGGGCTGGGGAAGGTGGGCGACCCACCTGAGTGTGGGTCGCCGTATAAATGAATGTTTTTTTTGAAAAAAATCGCTGTCCACGCGAGGTCCGCCACCCGTGGTTTTTTTTATATAACGGGCTGCCAAACTAAAACTGTTGGGGGGAATTGATCGAAAATTTGAGGGGGTGTACACGACACCCCCCACTACTTTTCACGGAAGGTTGAGCCTCCTGGCGACCCCCCTGAGAGTGGACCACTGAAAAATAAAATGATATTTTTGAGAATTCGCTGTCCAGGTTTAGCACTGGACAGCAAAAATAAAAATTACATTAGAATGTCCCTTGGAGCACAATGTATACCACTGTAAAAAGTGTGTATTCAAAAAGCGAATTTTAAAATGAAAATTTGATCTGGTATGAAAGTGTATTTGACACCCATACACAAGTTCCAGATTAAATTTCGATTTAAGTCAAATCCTTTATACACACTTTTAAAGCTGGTTTACGATGCCTTCTAGGAGATGATTTACGGAAAAAATTCGCGTAAACAACATTGCCCCAAAAATCAACCCTGGAGGAGATTTGATGGGGTCACTGTAATGATGTCATCGATGACATCATTCCAGGAACAAAATTCACCTTGTGGGACAACTTTTGTGTTGATCCCCATCAAATCTCCTCTATGGTTGATTTTTGGGGCAATGTTGTTCACGCGAATTTTTTCCTTAAATCATATCCTAGAAGGCATCGTAACCAGCTTTGAAAGTGTGTATAAAGGATTTGACTTAAATCGAAATTTAATCTGGAAC